>JBAMJV010010667.1:0-141451 GCA_037951105.1 Echinarachnius parma | reverse complement strand
TACACAAACACCATAGAGGCTTCCTTCCATGGCTTTACAGGGCTTATGCGAAAGGGAGGGTAGCTTCGCGTCGCGTCGCGTCGACTGGAACGCGACCATTCGTCCAAAGCCCCCCCCCCCCCCCCCTCCCCCCCCCCCCCCCCCCCCCCCCCCGAAAGGGTGCGTTGGAAGCACTGATTTCACATTGACAAACAAAATCATGCGATTATGCATATCTCAGCCAATTCTTAACATATTTAATTGGATTGGGGTATTTGGACATTATTTTGTATGCTCTTTCGGTTAATGAAGTTCAAATTTGAAAAAAAAAAAATGTATATGACGTCATATCGTGTGTACTCATGCAATTTGCTCAAGAGTAACCATCGAAGCCTTGGAATAGTTCACCTTCGGATTGAATTCATTTGTGTGTAATCGAAACTTGAAATGACACAAACCTGAATGATGGTGGTCAGACCAGTGGCGTACCCAGGATGTTTTCAGGGGGGGGGGGGGGGGAAT
The DNA here is from genome assembly GCA_037951105.1 of Echinarachnius parma. Taxonomy (NCBI): domain Eukaryota; kingdom Metazoa; phylum Echinodermata; class Echinoidea; order Clypeasteroida; family Echinarachniidae; genus Echinarachnius; species Echinarachnius parma. Next base: position 140,950 of record JBAMJV010010667.1, on the reverse strand, counting down.
GTCGTCTGACAAATGTATGTTAGCAAGGGGGGGGGGGGGGCGGGAGTGGCGTATACATTTTTTGAAGCCGAGACCAAGTACATTTACAATTTTCGAGGGCTTAAATGTGGTCTCGAGTCCAGCTACAAATTGTAAGAAGGGGTTCAAACCCCAAAACAGTCCATTATTTGGTCAAAAGGGGGGGGGGGGGGGGGTTGAACCCCTCCCCCCTCCCCAAATCCCCTCCCCTGGGTACGCCTATGGATCAGACTCAAATTAATTAACTCCGAAAGTTAACTATTCCAAGTCTTAGATGTAGATGTCTTAGTAAATGTGTATTTTGATAAAAAAATTAGGCCCTTCATAAGTTGTATGTCCTTTCAGGTACACAATCGAACACTGAGCTTCATTATACAACGCAAGGCGGTTGTACAAACCCATTTCCCTGGAATGCGTGGAACGCGGTACACTATATAGAGCGTGGGAATCGGACATCATAATATTTTACAAACGCAATAATAATGCTTCATAATTATATCGACTACAGTACATCCGAACCACGCACGCCTTACGCATCGGTTCAATCAATCAACCATGCGCTATAAAATCCCATCTTCTGGAAAAGTCGTTCTCTCATAGGATAACACGTGTTTCGTCGCGGTGGCGAAACAAAAACTCAGAGATTGAAATGGCGCAATTTACGGACGCGTCTTTGATGTACACATCATTGTATGCAATACTCTAAACGCGTACATTCGGAATAAGCCCCCCCCCCCCCCCCCCCCCCACCCCCGTATGTGCCATTTGGTAGCGTTATCTGAGCTGACGCGCCTTAAAGGTATGGTGTCAAGAAAATCAGCTGAAATGGCATTTTAGCCCTTCAGAAAGCCACTTACATGTAGATTTCGAATAAAACAACTGTTTTGCACTTGGAAAATTATTTATAAATGATATGAGGACCTGAAAATTTACTTTGAAAGTGCCCCCCCAAAAAAATTGAGTTCGGCGAAGAAAAATGACGTCATAGTTGTGACGTCATCTGAGCGCATCTAATCACATTGACAGAGAGATATTATTTCGATTTTTTTCAATATCTACATACATTTGTTTGAGTTTATAATTATGGAGGATCCACATCCAGATTCATCTGATTCTAACAGTGAGCGTGAAATAGACGAAAGATCTGGATCAGAGTCAGAATCGAGTTTTGAATTGACAGTTCCTGAAGATAAAATTCCAAATTGTGCGTCGGCAGCCAAAATGGAATGGAAGTGATAGAGGTGCAACGAACAGATTTGTTGAGCGTGGCTGAGCAAATTCATGACAATTTCCCCATAATTGCAGACACCATTATTATAATTCTTATTTCATTATTGTCTCCACAAATACAACAAATATAATTGCCAAATAAAGGCGCATACTCACTCTAAAATCGCTTCGAGAAGTCTCCGATATGATTTATAGCAATCGTATACCCAGCCCCCTCGCAGACAGGTATTCCCGGCCATCAGCACGCACGAGCGCTGCGGCTAGCCCAGGCCTAGCCTAACCATAATAAGTGGCGGCTTTATCCGATCACGTCTCAAAACATGGTGTACAAAAATGCGGTGTTTCGCACTCAAATTCATCTTTTTATGCGGCAATAAAATGACAAGCATCATTGCTTTGATGGATCTATTTAACAATATTTACGGAAATATATTTACAGAACATTCAGAATTACCTCAGTTTTGAGCAAAATATTACTTTTCCCCGAAATAAACAAATCCAAAACTCAAGTCGTTGGCGAGCGTGCGGGAGGTTTGAACATAGTCAATCAATTTCTGGCATCGATATCATACACGTAGTCTACGCCGTTTGCAAATTAACAACAAAACTACAAAAGAGCGCTAAGTTCAGTTCATTTATTGGTTTTTTTCTCTGTCGGCATTAGAATGCCGACATCTATGCCGACAGAGAAAAAAAAACAATAAACATTGTCAAAGAGGCCACGAAAGTGATAGATTTGTCCATCTAAGGTAATCGTTCTTGTATTTGTTTGAAAAGCCATGCAAACATGTAAGTAATTAAGAAATAGTCCTAGAATAGGTGCGATCGTAATAATCTTGCATTTTCGTTACTTTTCAGAACTTGTAATACATAGGTAGTTGGCGCGGCAGCTAGCACGCGAGAGCATAACCTGTCTTGCCGCGCGGCCCCCCGAAACTCTGGCAGACCTGCACACACTCGCTAGGTCCTTCCCAGTCGGCCCTCGTTAATTTAACCGTTGAGTTCTAAATCCGCCTCATACGTGGATCCTTATGGAAAACGGTGCAGGCTTATACTTTCCTTAGATGTGTTGCTGCATCTTGCTAAAATTCATTCCTGAGGCAATTTCAGTTAATCCTCAATTTTCAAGCAAATACGAGTTTGTATTACTAGCAAGTCAAAGTGTTTGCATTGAACCACGTTGTAAACAATTCTCGCTCTTCCGTGTTATGCCTGCAGGTGACGTCATGACTCATGAGCTCATCGCTCCGCTAAAATTACTTTTTTAGGAGTATGGAACGCCGACGCGAAAAAGAGCCAAAAATGTGCATGAAATTTTCCTTTTTTGCCCAACTTAAGGATTAAAAAAAAAAAAAAATGTGGTATATCAATAAAGGCACATATTCAAAGCTATAAAGCTGAATTAAAGCCGGGATTGCGCCCCTCCTTTAACGCTCCCAACACGCCCCTTTCGGCAAAACCGGGGGGGGGGGGGGGGGCGGGCTTTGGACGAATGGTCGCGTTCCATTCAACGCGACGCGACGCGACGCGACGCTACCCACCCTTTCGGCATAAGCCGGCTTAAAGTATACATGTACATTCATTGAAAGTCACAAAATATGAGAATAATGCATCACTAGAGAGCTAGGGGCTAACAGGTTAATAATAAATACTTTTTATGTCCCATACCAACACGATATGCTAGTACAACAGCAAAATAAAACCCCATCGCAAGAATCCGAAAACAAGCGCTCTTTGGTCTAAAAAAAAAACACGCAAATTTGTTGATGACGTCAGGCATGGGAGAGAATGATTGCTAGCAAACGATGTCTCATTATCTATTTTTATCTACACAATCATTAATGCACTCATATTGCCTGCTAAACGTTTATTCTTGCCACGAAAGCGCATTTATTTCATGACATTTTGTAAAAAAAGGTTTACTTCGACGTATACACAATAATCATTCACTCGGAGACATGTACGGAAAGAAAGACAAATTCAATGAAGTCAGTCAAACACCGTCCTACTTTATCTGGATTGAAAATTAATAAAGAAAAACTTTTATATTATTGTTAGGCCCTTCTCAAAATGAAAATATTGCTCTTCCATTTGGTAAAATAGTACAAATAGTCAAGATTTGGGGGTATTTATTTTTTCTTTAGATGTTCAGGAAAGGACAAATTATAAGGACATTTTGAGTAGAATAAAAAAGCTGCTGTCATGGTGAAACAAAGAGATTTAACTTCAGTGGGGAAAAATTCAATTGATAAAAACGTTTATTTTGTCAAAATTGATTTATCTATTGCACTGACAACAGTACCGAATTGGGTAATTCAAGATTTGAATAAATTGGTTTTTGACTTTGTGTGGAATGGAAAAGATAACATTAAGGGAAATGTAATGTTCTTGGATTATTGTAATGGTGGACTTAGACTAACTGACTTTCATTTATTTATTTTAGTGCAGAGGATTATGTGGGTAAAGAGACTTTTAACGGGGGATGCAAATATGGGATGGAAACAGTATTTTAATTATTTAACTAAGGATGTTGGAGGAACTTTGATATTTTATAATAATGCAACCATAGGTATATCGGAATTAGTATTACCAGCATTTTATAGAGATATGTTGGACGTTTGGATGGCCACGAAAATATTTTTGTTTAAAAAAAATACTTCTAAAAGGAATGAGATTATTTATAATAATAGATTCGTTTTTATTGATGGTCATGTTCCTTTCGATGAACAATTATTAAAAAAATATATTTATAAGTTGCATCATATTATTGATGGGGAAGGCAATATAAAATCAAACGAGGAATTTCAAAGAAAGGGTTTAAATAGTTTAGAAATTATTAAAATACAACGTATTTTTCTTGTCATCCCCCCTTCATGGAAACAATTTTTGAATAAAAATACTCACTCAAATATAGATAGGGAATTAGATATGGATTTTGTTATTTTTGAAAAGGTATATATATACACTGTTGGTCATAATGTTGGAATATTTTTTTTTAGGTCAAACTTCATTCATTTTCCCTATTTTTGCGCCTAATAAACTATTTTAGACTAAAAACAATGATTATATAGTGTTTCCAAACTACCAATGTACAATGAATGGTTGAATGGGTTTGCATTAATTAATCAAGCCTTTTGTTTTGGGCTTTGAAAGGCATGACCTTTCATGATGGGCCCCTTTCCTTCTCCAAAGCGTATATCCAGCAAGTCATCATTATGTGTCATTTCTCAGCGTTGGCTTTAAAACTTTCAACCAAAATTGGCACAGAGGCTCTCTAGGTCATATCCCGTCCAACGCCATTGGCTACACGCCAAGCGATACTTGTGCTCCACCAGGAAGGGGTGTCAACAAGCAATGTCCACTGATTCGTTGGAACATCGCAGGCTACGATCTGTAAAATCCCCATACGTCATCGAGAGGAGGGTCAATTAAAGATACGGGAATCTCTAGGACGTCCACAATTTACCATCAGGACAAATGATCGCAAATTGCTTAACCTGTGCCGTAGAAACCGGAAATACCAAAATGGAGCCTTCGCCGTCTATGAAGAAAACACTATGAAATCAACGCTTTTCGCCAAACTGTAGATCAGAGATCCCTCTAACATGGTTACCGAGCAAGACAAACTACCAAGTGTCCACTCTAATCCATGCAACCGAGATTTACCGGACGTCCCTGGACTAGGGAGCCCAGAATATTGCCGCCTGGACACTAGAGATATGTCAATTTTTTTTCGCAGCCAAGATCATTCATTAGATGGTCAAGACCAGGCGCGCCGGAAGCAGTTTTGGATTGGGGGGGGGGGGGGGGGGGGCAAAAACCTAAGGGGGCTCACGATTTTGTGTGTGTAGGGACTCATGCCCACACTCACAGGGCCGCCAACTTTGAGCCAGATGTGAGAGTGAGACATTGCGAGGGAGTGAAGCGACCAAGCCCGAGGGAGCGAAGTGACTGAGCGGGGGGAGGGTGTGGGAGGGGGTGTCCTCCTCACACGGTAGGGAGCTTTTGCATTTTAGACTTGAAATCGTGCACTCTGGTGCTTATCTAGATAGGAAATTCGGGCTTAACATTGAAACATATCTGGGAAATCGTGTTATGATTTGATCGGCAAGAAAATTTTAAAAAAGAAAACAAATATTGACACACTAATAAATATGCACCCGTATATATTGTATTTTGTATAAAAGTATATTGTATTTATATTTAGTGTCATACACAGTTCCAACATAAACCATATGCCACATTCTGTATGATCCAACAACATAACCTATAGCCAATAATGAGTCCCGAAGGGGCTAAGCTACCGAGGGCTGGGGCAGAGCCAGATAGGGAGGGTTTGGGAGGGGGTATCCCCCTCCCACCATGCCCACGGAGAAGATTTTATTACATTTATATACTTGAAATGGTGCAATTTGGTGCACGTCACACAAGCAGCCAGAGCAATGCCAGCCTACACTGGAACTACGTGGCCCAGTACAGAAAAATGCTAATCCCATACCATATGCAAGTTACACAACAAACTGAGATAATCTGTTCGAGCGCGAAGCGCGCAGCGAAAATCTAAAGTGGATGTATATGAATTACTTTTTGAACGTTAAAATTAACAAGTCTTAGCTCATACAATTAATTTGTTAATAGTAAATATATAATCCATTGCGGATGTAGTATCGGAAATAATATCGCTAATGATATTCGTTTGTCTCGCAATGTCAAACTAGTTTGACATTGCGAGACAAACGAATATCATTAGCGATATTATTTCCGATAATTAATTTGTTCTTTCCCACTCGTATACAGATACACACACATACACAAATATCCTTCCCTGAAACCTAGGGGATGATTGTACATGTAACCCCCCCCCCCCCCCCCCCACCTTGTGAGGTGGGGGGATGCATACCCCGCATCCCCCCGTTGTCTACGCCCCTGTTAATGATGGTCGAGACCGTTTAAAAGTGGTCTCGAGACCGGCTAAAATTTGAAAAGGGGGGGGGGGGGGGAGAGGTTCAAACCCCCAAAACAGCATTTTTTTGGTCAAAGGGGGGGGGGGGGGGGGTTGAACCCCCACCCCCCAACCCCTGGGTACGCCCGTAAATATCTTTTAAAAAGACTTTTTAACGAAAGGGAATTTGAAAAAACGAAACCTGTCCCATGCTTTTATTGTTAATACAAATACAACAAGATACCGTATGAGGGAACCGCTCGAATTCCAATTGGATTTTGAGGATATGGACAATGTTGATAATGTTTTGAATCACTAACTTGTAATATTCGTGTTACGGATTATATATGAAATATGGAAATATCAGCTGCATCTAAATTCAAAATCAATAAATGTATATTTTACGCCAGTCATCTGTTACTTTAACAAGAGCACTGACTGCATACAGTGTCTTTTCTAAAACCTGATTGATGTGGAGAAAGAAATTCATATAAATTTAAGTGATTCAGCAATTGATTCTGAACGATTCTTTCAAGAATTTTCGCAGCACATATTAAAGGGATCTAGTAAATTTGTTGACAAGTGCAAAAGTGATAAATGATTAATAAAATGTGTATTGGTGTGATCTGGTATGATAATGTCCACAAAGTAATGCGTGAAAATTTCACGTTAATTTGATGCTTTTTGGAACGAGAAATGAGCAAAAATGAAAAGTGATATTCACTAACTCATTGCACTTACTTTGTACAGGGCTTAAATTATCCCATAGACCCGCAACCCTGAATAAGTATATATATCTTTCAACTGTGATGGCGCTATTTAATTTTTGGAGCACGTTTATCGGGATGAAAAACTCCGGGCGAGTTTTTCATCCCGATAATTTGAATCATAGATATCTAAATAACGGGAGCGACTTTTGAAAAACCGAAGTCAGTTCCAAGCTTTTTTGGTATAAGGATTACAACAATGTATGAGAGAACCGCTGAAATTTAAAGTGAGTTTTGTAGATTTTGACAAAGTTACTAAGTCCCTTTAACATCTGAACACTTCAATAGTAAATATATCTTTTGAACGAAATGGAAATTTGAAAAACCGAAACCTGTCCCATGCTTTTGTTAATATGAATATGACAAGGTATGAGAGTCTTGAGAGAACCACTTGAGTTCCAAGTAAGTTTTGATGATTTGGACAACGTTACTTAGTCCCTTCAATAATGATATGAGTATATAATTATTGGGAATAAGATTCTCCCTTTTTTTATGTAAATATATAATTTTGGCTATTTTCCATTTTCAGGAACCTCCTGAAGTGCAATAGACATATTAATAATGTATGTTTATGGCTTTATAATTGCATCGGCTGATTTCTTCAACATTTCCATTGAGCTACCCAGCTGACCTCTTATTAGGAAATGCCATTAATTCTTTAAAGGTACACTTGAGTATTGGTACTTCCCGAAATGCCCCTTGACACTAAATTGGTTGGTTTTAATTCCATTTGAAAGTTTCTTGAATAAACATGTAAAATGAGAATCATTCCCTTTCAAATGATCTCATAGTTGAACATTTTGATTTCAAGATATTTTATTCATAAGTCTACCGGCCGGGGGACATTTTGACTTTTTAGAAAAATACAAAAAATGCTTATATACTACTTTGAACAAAATCTAAATAGGTTTTTAAATAGTTGTTGATGATATCTCTATTGAATCTTTATTTTAACCAAACATTAAAATGTACAATTTTTTTATGAAAAATGGCAAAACAAATTTTGCATCACCACCAGGTATAGCGTAATGGGTTGCCAATTTTCGTGGTGAGTCTGGGATTTTGTAGCATGGGTAATAGCACGTAGGGAACATAAAAGAGTTTGCAACCGAATTACACCTAAAGTCAATGGTGTGCACGTAACGCACTTGGTGAGGACTTTGGCAAAACAAAATCTTAGAAGGGTGGCCCTGGGGAGGTAGGGGCACGCTATTTAACTCCTGTTACCCAGGGGGAAGAGCCCTCGGAAGCTTTTGGATTTTCGATATCCAGAAGTAAAGATGTTGTTCATTATTAGATTCCCATAGTTAGATATTTAATATTAATTAAGTTATATTATATGACTTAGTAAAATACGAGTCATTGGCTCAACAGTCACGTTTGTTATATTACACCCAAGAGCCGCGATGAATCGATAGAGGAGAATTTTTGTTTAGACCTATGGCAAACGATGAAAGCGATGCTATCGATTGCTGGTGTTATATTACATGCTGTAAGAGAGATTGTATTATAACGTCACAATGAGAGAGAGAGGGTTTATATTATGCCGTCACAATGACTTTTCAACATATCACTTCGAAAAGCCTCGTTTTCTAATCGAGCGTGTACAGATGTGTTACTTTTGTCATATACTAAGTAATATAACAGATACTAACTTTGTTGTCAGGAAAATCATGGAATATTCCCTCTGGATTTGAAATGCTATTGAGGGAAGAGTATAAATCCCGAGACGTAAAATCCGTCGGAGAGGAACATCCCGTGATAGTCAGCTATAGACGAATCCGGTTTCAGGTCTATAGGGCCATAACTGGAGGGCTTCCAAGAGTACAACAAAAGATAATTTATAGGTATAATAATAACAGGTGAATAACAGTTTTGGGAAAGTTACAGAAAACAAGTATTGGCCAAAATAATTGATCAATATTGTTGAATAAGTATCTAAAAAGGGCTTGTGTGGTAAAATCCGGGGGGGGGGGGGGCACTCAACTATATTGCTGTACACACGGGCGACCAAAAAAACGTGTAAAAAGGGTACTTTTTTGGCCAAATGTTTATAATCCCATATTAGTAAAATTATATTCTTTCACATGGTTGGTAATAAGAGCGTACATTTCATTTCTTGTGTGTGGGGCGTTTCCCACTACTGGCATTTCCCTTTAACCTTATTGTCTCCTAAACAATCAGTGACCTTTGTTCAGCATGCTAGACATGCTTGAAGCACTTGAAACCGGATTGGTCTATAGTTATCTATTTCACTGGTGGCATAGCAGGACATCGTGAATAAGTGTGTACAGGGAATAGGGTCAGATGGCCTTAATGGGGATCCAGCTAGGGGCACAGCCCCCAGAACATTTTGGATTTGGGCAGTTTAGCACTCTCAATATGTATCAACTGTCACATAATGAATGAGAGGGGGCAATGTTATTTTATATTTCTGAACCCCAAATATTGGAGTTTAAAGGCAAATGCCAGTAGTGGGAAACGCCCCACACACACTAAATGAAATGTACGCTCTTATTACCAATCATGTGAAAGAATATGTTTTTACTAATACGGGATGATAAAAATTTGGCCTGGAAACCACCTACTACCGTAATTGATATATTTGATAAATTATAAAAACTCATTAACTGTAAATTGATATCGCCGACGGTTGTGTGTTGATATGCACCCTCGTGCGCTGCGTGCTAATCATATGGCAAATGCGGCACACAGGTTTCGCATGAGCGTATCGCACGAACGAGCGTATAGATGTGGCCAGCGTAGACGGGCCAAACTGACGGTGAATTTAGGCTCAATGTTGGCGGCTTTCATAAACGTTTTAACTGATATTTCTGCATTTAACGATACTAAGGTTTGGATTTATCCACACACGTCCCTTTTTATGCTATTTCAACAATACTAATCAATTAGTTTGGCCAATAAAGTTATTTCCGATAATTTTCCCAAAATGAGCATTGGGCTTTAATAATACAGGCCACCCCCCCCCCCCCCCCCCCACCTCAAATATTGGGGGGGGGGGGATATATCCCCCATCCCCCGTGATCGACGCCAATGGAATTGCTGTACTTTTGGGAAGAGTTTATAAAAAGACATACATATACATGTACACTACTAAAAACAGTACAAAATAGAGCATTTATTTATGAAGAAAAACAAATTTATTACCAACTTGATATAAGAGCAGTCATGGCAAGATTGAGACCATCTGATCATACACATAATATCACAGTGCATCATTCTACAAACCTTTCAATTTCGTGGAAGAATCCTAAAAGGTGGGTAAGTAAGATAATTATACAGGCCATCCCCCTCCCCCGTTATCGACGCCCAAGATCTAGTTAAAAGCGCAGGGGGGGGGGGGGGGGGGGGGTGCATAAAGAGTTCTGATTAATCGCAAAGACTTTGCGATTGATCACAAGTCAGAAAACATGCGCACTTAAGCCAATCAGATTTGTGCATTCAGGTGCAACTCTTTATGCAACACCCCCCAGGTCTGCAATTGATGGACGAATTAAACGGTTGTTATGATCCGACCATTTTTAAGTGCTCATCTTCTCAGAAATAACTTTATATGGTATATGCTTTCATAATTATAAGACACTGATAATCTCGCAACTGTTGAACTTTGGCAGTAAACAAAAAAAGCAGACTTTAATGGAGTAGCTATGGGGGGATGTGACTATATAGGTTCATCGATAAACAAACTACATAACAAATTTACTAATGCGACCCATTACACTAAAACTACAAAATATCAGATAACTAGCAATTTGGAGACCATACAATTACATGACAATCAATAAAGCTTTTCAAAATAGACTATGCATGTCAGATCTCCAAAATGAAACATCTATAACATTTTGGGGTTTTCATTTTTCAAATGTCTCCATAATCATGGATATATTTAGTCTATTTCAAAAGTTTTAATTTTATGTACAATGTTTTGTTTTATATCTATGGGTCGACCACACGATAAGGTCTTGATACCTTTTTGGTTTGCTACCCCTCACAAAATAATTAATTTGAACTTGTACATGCAATCTGCATTTTAAAACTTTAAATGAAATTTACTTTTATATTGTTATCAATTTGTATGTATTTTATATTGTTGCTTTTATATTGAGAAAATAAACTGAACTGAACTGGATATAGTACAGCTTTAGTTTAGAGGGCACTTCAGGAAATAATGTATTTGTGAGGTAATGAGAAACTAAGTGTACACATGATTTAAAAGATAAACAAACTTTATTTGATAAAAATCGGTTGATAAACCGCTGGAATATCAATAAATATATCCGATCAGAATAAATGTGGGACCCACATTAGTTTGATGATTTAAGAAAAAAAATTATGAAATGCTCACACTTTTTCAAAAAGTGCTAAGTGTTTTTTAAATAGCTGTTGATGATCTCTCTATATCATTCTTTTAACAAAACATCACATGCACAATTTTTAAATTAAAAAAAATGTTTTAGAGAGCGTCCTCTTGTGTTTTAACAACTTCTTTTTTAATGATAACAGACTTTTTACTTAGCCATTTGAAAGTTTCCCTACTTTTCCAGCATGGTGGAGTTATGACTATTAGTTTGTATTGATATGGTGCAGGTTTTGTTTATTAAAATTCATTTTTGCATGCAATGAGCACTGTGACCTTTGACCTTATGACCCCCAAATCTATTCACTTCATTCTCTCATTTAGTTATAACACTCATGTACTAAGCAATTGGTTCTTGAGATACTGTAATAACGAGCTATTTTTGCATGTTAATGAGCCCTGTGACCTTTGACCTCATGACCCCAAACCCTAATCACTTCATTGTTTCCTCAAGATACATACATGTACCTGGTTTGGTGACAATTAGTCAATTAGTTCTTGAGATATCACGATAGCGAGCTATCTTTGCATATATAATGAGCCCTGTGACCTTTGAACTCATGACCCCAAAATCTAATCGGTTCATTGGCTCCTTAAGATACATACATGTACCAAGTTTGATGACAATTAGTTCTTGAGATATCGCAATAACGATCTATTTTTGCATATAATGAGCCCTGTGACCTTTGACCTCATGACCCCAAAATATAGTTAGTTCATTGGCTTCTCAAGATACATACATGTACTAAGTTTGGTGGAAATTCGTCAACCAGTTCTTGAGATATCGCGATAACAAGCTATTTTCACATATATAATGAGCCCTGTGACCTTTGACCCCAAAATCTAATTGGTTCATTGGCTCCTCAAGATACATACATGTACTAAGTTTGGTGGAAATCCGTTGACCGGTTCTTGAGATATCACGATAATGAGAACGGGACGTACGTACGGACGGTCGGACAACGAAAAAACATAATGCCTCCGGCCACTTGTTGCAGAGGCATACAAATCCCTATAATAAGCACAACATTTTAGTTATTGAGTGTTACTCATTGCACCAAAGCCCATTGTCTTAAACAACAAAATAAATACAAGTCTATAACACATGTTCTTTAAGAAATTGTAATGAATTTCTAAAATGGAAAACCAAACATTTAAACCGAAATCTCAAAATTATATTTAAAATCTAGATGAAGGATCACACCATTCAGTAAAATAGCACTATAATTAGCAAATAAATAAGGATCATCTTTGAAGTGCTCGACATCCGACAGTAACTTTGCTTTTCATTTGATTCCTTATTGATTAAAGTAAATGTATCATACAGCACGTAAATGTGAAATCAGTGAAAAATAACAGTCGCTCAGGCCATTTTAGCCCCCCAAAATCATAAAAGAGCTCTGTAAATTTGCAAAGAGTTTAATGCAAAACAATATTTAGAGCACTATTGTGGTAATTTCCCTGTACTTAAAGTCTCTCCAAAAAAAAGTTTCCTGAGTTTGCATGAACATGGTTCCCTTGGGATTACTCAACTATACATCATGGACGGAAGTTGGACGGAAGCTAGAAAGCATCAAGGTTCGAGTCCACAGTTAAGCGACTCAGTTCAAATGACCATAATATATAAAAAGCTTTTTGTGAAAACACTAATAGTGAATTAGGACAACAGTCATATTTCCGTAGATCAGACACAGTTTACATGCCCATAACTAACATCGCGACTTGTATCTATAAACCTCTTGCTCAAAATGTTCTCAGTTTAGAGTTGATCATCATTTGGGCAATTCCACGGTAACGGAAGGACATTCAGACACAATTTTGGAACTTCAATCAAATAATTCCAGGATCCTGCTTTTGATTTTTTATTCTAAATGGCATGTCTTTGATCCTTGTTGGGACACCTTTGATTTCCACTATTTCTAAAATTTTGACCGCATTATGTAAATTAGATATGGACACTAATGAGGCCGGTAACGGAAGGACGCCAAAATGGACATGGATTTTCAAGTTTTTTAGTTATGACCCAATCTCTGTGAAGTTACGAGGTTTATCATGTTAAGTTGGCTACTAGTCAATTTCCTTATGTTCACAGAGTATAACACCACCTTTTAAGAAAAATATCTACATTGGTATATTAATTATGAGAAATTAATTACTCCAGTGTTCGGTAGCGGAAGGACGGTAACGGAAGGACCTCTGAAAAGTCTATTGGAATTGTACAATAAAATTAATTTTGAAATTTAAAGACCATTTATGAGAAGGAAACATCTCTTTTGTGGTCTAAAATGAGTTTGTATCATAGATAGCATATGGACATCAGAAGCATTTACATTTCTATTTTTTTCTTACTATATTTCATGCTCCAATGCCTCTTATTCATGGTCAATCCATGGTAACGGAAGGACACTCAGACACAAATTGTCAACTTTAAGAAAGACATTTTTAAATACTTGTGTTGTTAGAACAGTCTATTTTGATAACAATACTTCCAAAACATACAGTTTTAAGGTCCCATAATTTTTTTTTTTTTTTATCTCCGCACAATATTGAATATGCATAAAAATGAGGTCGGTAACGGAAGGACACTAAAATGGACAAGGTTTTGTTATCAAATCAGTTTTAACTAAAACTCTGTGATATTAAATAATACAAAATATTTTAAGGGTACACATTTCATTCTCTGAAGGGTTAAGAAGAATTTACTTGTTCTTTGATGAAAATTTGTCCGCAGATATTTGAGTTATTTCACACAAAGCGGACCAATGTTCGGTAACGGAAGGACATAATGGACTATAATGTATGATATGACACAGTAGGGTCATTCCATGTCAAATCACCTTTTAACAAATTGAAAATTTTCATCGCAGCCCCCTTCAAATTTGCTAATATTTGGTATGTATGATATTTCAACCTTTAAAACCGCAAATATTTAAGTTTTAGCCCAATCCGCCCAATGGTTTTGGCGCTATGGTCGATTCTTATGGGAGAGTTTTGTATATAAGAAATGGGCGTGGGCACCATTTTTCAAATGGCCATTGTCCATTAACCGTTGGGTCAATTTATTTTGTAAAGGTGTCATTGGACTGGGGATGTTATGTGCAATCCATTTATGCCATTTGTGTTCATGCATGAGCGAGTTTGGATACGATAACCTTTGACCTTAGATTTTGACCTTCCGTTTTACCTCGTGGATCAAATAATTTTGAGAATTTTTTTTGCTTAAATCTTGGCTTGATATAATTTCTACAACATATGAAAGAATTGGAGATATGTTATTTCTTGCTTTTTCTACAGCCTTGTTTTTAGTTTGCAAATTTCATGTAAAATTTAATTATTTTAGACCTACACCCATGTCCAAGAATTCTATAGGGGTGTATTGTATAAAAAAAAGACCTATTCAAAGTCATGATCAGAGCCTATTGACACCCTGGCTCACCACAGTTAAATAGACCTACTAATCCCCATACAATAGAAATCCAGACAAATGGCATCATGGTACAAGGGCCCTGTTGCAGAAAGAGATAAAATCAATTGTGAGCCAGATCAAATGTTCTAAATGCACAAATCTGATTGGTTGAAACACAGAAAATTACTAGTCTGACCACGCTACGCCACTGATAGCTGGCCATTGCAGGTATTGTCTCATTATTTTGGGTTTTCATATATGAGAGACAAATTTTTTAACATAAATTTTGTCATAATATGTAATATGAGGTACCTTGTCCATCTGTTACCATGTGTATGGTAACGGAAGGACATTTTCTTTTGTTATTTATTAATTAACGAAGAAACAATGAGTAATACAATTGTTAGCAATGGGAAGGCCTACTTGAACTTGCTTTGCACTGAAGATTGGTCTGCTCTCTAACAATTATGTGAGCCACAAAATTAAAAATATTGATTTTTCGGTAACGGAAGGACATTTTCATAGGCTGAAAATAAGAAGTCATTGAAGCATAACAGATCAAATAAATCATACAAATTTACTATTTTACGAAATGGTCATATCTCAGGAGTCAGAATAATGGTTTTTAGGCTTAACTGGGGAAATATAAAACAAACACAGGATCAAAACACTTTTTCACAAAAATGTCAAATTTGTGGGGTTCAATTATGGTTATAAAGTTATTATAAAAAAACAACTAAAATTATGTACAACTAAAATTTTCTCATTGAATTCCAAAAATATAGAATTTAAGCTTTGATTTGATACCAAATTTGTATCATAAGAATGCTTGTAATTTTTTTGGTCAAATGTCCACTTTGGCGTGGAATTGCCCATTTGCTCTAATCCATGAAGGCTTATTCGACTTGACTTGCAGTCAACTAAACTCTCGATGGCCATCAAATAGATGTCCGTTGTTTTCATCCAAGATTTTATGCGTCACTCCCATAGAGTTATGTGCATGGTGCACCACGTTCCGCTTGCGATGGGTTAAGAGTTCACTACGCACTCTCATTTGCTCTTTTCAATGAAGTATGATCCTGTGTAGGAAGAAAGAGAGAAGACAAAACATCTCATAATAACATCGCAAAAACTATAACAATAATTGTGATATTCATCACGGTAATCACATAATTTGTTTCATTTATTTTTTCTAGGGGAAGGGGGGGGGGGGGGGGGTAAAACAGCCCCCTCCCCCATCTTAATGGAGTTTATATTTCTTGTCACACAGTGAAGCACTTATAAATTGTTGTATTGATACCATAATTATTATGCCCAGTTGGGCATACTTACTTACTTACTTATTTTTTTTTTATTGGGTGTAGAGACTTATTGACAGCCTATTGACAGCCCTTTGCAACATAAATTAATTTGTATGGATAGTATTTTAGGGGCTTTTATTTTTTAATATGTTATGGTGGCCCCCGGTCTGCAGGCCAGTGGGCCAGTCCAAATTTTACCTTTGAAAGTTTTTTTTAAAAAACAGAATATACACCATTAAGGTAGTGATGTCACATTCTGTTTTATACCATAGTAATAGTTCAAAACAAATTGTCCTTTGATTCGGGCTTTTGATAGTGGGTTGGAACCCAAAAATTGTCTTCATAGCAACCGCTCGGTCAGAAATTTCTGCCTTGTCTGACTTTGTTAAGAACCAATACGGCTCGATACTGCCACTTGCCCTGGGCAAATAAATTATTGGTCAACTACCAGAGTTATTAATAACATAATTCCTTGTGTGAAATTTCATCAAGAAGTAAGCAGGCAAGTAAACTTTGAAAAGAGATAATTTTACTTGCCCGAACGGGCCAGTATAGAAAAAAAGTTAGTGTGGAGGCTTGCAATACCCACGAAGTAATGGATAGATGTGGCATCATTTGGGTAATTCTCCTACGACTGAATGAAAAACGTACCCAGCTTTTCAATGGCCTCCACACACACACTGGAAAACATGTTGTCCGAGTAGGTTCCCATGACGATCAGGGTAGCCGTTTTCACAAGCACCATCCCGACTTTATCCTGCGACATCAAATTTGATTGAGAAGTAAAGATGAAAAGTATAGTTTGTAATGTTTTGAGAACTTAGTATCTAGAGATTTTGAAAATAAATAAGACGGGCATGCAAGGAGTTCGTATAAGTCATCCTTCTGCTTAAAATGGAGCCAAACCCTAGAATGTACTATAAATAATGCATGCAATTTACTCTGTAATATCAACAATTGCAAGATGCAGACAAATTTAATAAGCCAACAGTGCAGTCATCCATTTCTTGTTTCCAAAACAATTTTCACATCTATTCAAAAATGTCTTCTTGAAGGACTTAATTGCTGGGGCATTGATCAGTCTTAACTTCAGGACCTCTCCAATGGGAAGTCAAGCATCTATTAGGACCCTAATTCATACAACTTTTCCAACTGTTGTAAATGCCCAATTATTGTAACTACAAGGTCAACAGCCAATAAACATAGAGCATTATAGCCGTTTCCATGGTAGTTACAATCATTTGAAACTTACAGCAATTGGAAAATATTTATATGAAACAGGTTACAGGGCCCAGATCATGTTACAATAAGATAATGTGTTAATCTACAAACCAGCAAACCATTAAAGAGTGATTATTGTTATTATTTCATCATCATTGTGTGCAAGTAACTTAGGGCTATTAGTTTACCCATTTTTAGTTTAATTATTGTTATTCTTTTATAATTATTATTGTGTGCAAGCAAAGGGGCTTTCAGTTTAAATCTACAATGACCTACAGTGAACTATACTATGGATGTGAACACTACTTATGGGAGAAAGTTCAAACTTACACATTTTGCATAGATCGAGTTCTTGTCTGCCCGGACGCATTTGTAGAGTCTGTCGTGGAAGTAGATGCCCTCTTGTCTTGTCCTTGGTGGGTCCTTGAAAGCGTCTATCAACTTCTGCATCTCATCATTATTCAACTAAATACATAAAAAACAAGGATGAAAAGAGTGAAGAGTATACCATGTATGCACAATATGTCTAATTGAGCAATGACTTCAAATGATGTGCTAACTTTGTCAGTTAAAATCCTGAGTAACATTTACTAGATCATATCTAATGAAGAGAAGAACACATTTAAAAGTACTTCTAGAAACATCAATAAGAACATACTTGTTCCTGCACTACCCAACTACCAAACTGCATAATTGTTTCTTAGTTACAGATATAAACCAAAGTTGCAACTATCAACTAAACATACAAAGGGCACCTCTCTACATGGCCAATCATACAAAAGCACCTTTTACACTCCCTAAAGAGCATTCAAGCTGGGATAATTGGCTGACCGTGAACCCTGCGGAGCTTGCTCTTGGTGATAAATCCTTCCGTCTGACAATAGCATAATTATTATTATTTATTCTGCATTCACTCAACAAAGAGTATTAAGATGAACATAATCAAAGGCATCTCCCTACGGAGCATCCAAGCTGGTTAATTGTCTTACTGTGAATCATGCTGAGCTTGCTCTGAGCGAAACATCCTTTTGTCTGACGATAGCACAGTTCTCTACATAACCAACAGTGTTGTATGACTCGAGGCCGGTCTTGGTCTCGAGTCCGGACTCGAGGCCGGCATTGCCGGCCTCGGCCTCGGACTCGGACTCGGGGACCCCGGACTCGGCCTCGGACTCGGACTCGAAGGTCGTGGACTCGATGACTCGGGCCGAGTCCAGCTCGAGACCGGCCAATTTCCGTATATTTTGTATATTTGTATATTGGCTATTCTGTGCTATAATTCTGCAAGAAACAAGCCAAATATTCTATCCAATCCACCAAGCGATTGTTGCTTGAAAAAGAGATCGCGAATGAACTGACAGCCGACAAGAAAGTGAGCAAAAAATCACATTTGTGGGAAACGAATGGATACGCAAGTGACAAATCCATAACAAATAGCCCAAGCTTATATTTGATAGGTATCTTTTTTATGAATTGACACCGCGATTCTGAACATGTTCGGCTATCAAACACCCGGGGGGGGGGGGGGGGGTACTCACGTATATTGGGTATACGGGGTAACGGGGATGACTTTTTCAAGAAAGATCCTTAGACATGGATCCCCTTTTCATTAAAAAATCCTGAGACATCGGTCCTATTTGAAAAAATAAACCCTTAGACATGCATGGGTCCCTTTTTCATTTATTCCTTTCCCTCTTTTCTCTCTCATTTTCTCCGGGATTTTGGGATTTTCCGCTGTGAAATTGCTAAAATTTTCAAGCTCGCTCCGCTCGCTCGCATACATAATATTTCACAACGTCGGGTGATTATATTACCCTTCATAACGCCATATCATAAGTAATAAAACGAATATACCTATACAATAATTGAAACAAATGGCAATGAAATAGGTAAAATTTCAAGCTCGCTCCACCCGCTCGCATACAAAATATTTCACAACGTCGGGTGATTGTATTACCCTTTATAACGCCATAATAAGTAATAAAACGAATATACCCATGCAGTAATTGAAATAAATGGCAATTATCCGCTGTGAAAAATGTACAATTTTCAAGCTCGCTCCGCTCGCTTGCATACATAATATTTCACAACGTCGGGTGATTATATTACCCTTCATAACGCAATAATAAGTAATAAAACGAATATACCCATTCAATAATTGAAACAAATCTACTGGCCCAAAAGGGCCAGTTAAAAAAAAACGTGAGTGTGGAGCCCTGAATGAGTGCATATTATGTGACACATATCTAGGGTTAATCACTTGATTGAGTGATAGATCAATTGCCTTTGGAAAAGAAAATGAATCAATGTAAAATAAAAAATAATTAATTTTTAAAAAAAGAGTTGGACTCGGACTCGGACTCGGACTCGGATGGTCTGGACTCGGACTCGGACTCGGACTCGGATGGTCTGGACTCGGTCTCGGTCTCGGACTCGGACAGTCTGGACTCGGACTCGGTCTCGGACTCGGATTGGGTGGACTCGGATACAACACTGATAACCAATCATACAAATGACACCTTTTACACTCCCTATAAAGCATTCAAGCTTAATGGGCTTACTGTGAATCCTGCTGAGCTAGCTCTGAGCGATACATCCTTCTGTCTGACAATAGTATAGCTCTATACATAGCCCATCACACAAAGGCCCTTTTAAACTCCCTATAAAGCATTCAAGCTTAATTGGCTTACCGTGAACCCTGCAGAGCTTGCTCTGAGCGATACATCCTTCCGTCTGACGATAGCGCAGTTCTCTACATGACCCGTGGCAATGAGGGCTTCATGGAGTAGATTCTGTAACTGGTTCATCTTTACTCTGTCCTGTAGCAAACAAGTATCATGGGGGTAAAATTATTGATGAATGTATGAAGTTATAATTGGCATTTTCAATGAGTATGTATGTCACTTAATTTGTTTGCCACACCCCTCGTTTCTGCCAATAGTCTGTTAGTGCATAGTCATTGGCTACGCGTGGCAGCAGCATATAGAGTACAGAAGCCATGACGTCATAAAAACACTTTTTTCGAATTTTCTAATTTTGACTTCATTTTCAGAAAGAGCATAACAAATAATGTCCAAATACCGAAAATCAAAGGAATATGTTACGTATTGGCTGAGATATGCCCATCCGAATGAATTTTACTTCAATGGGCAATCAGTGTTATAATGCACTGGTTCCTAAATTTAGGAACCAGTGCATTATAACACTGATTGCCCATTGACCAAAAAATCATTCGGATGGGCATATCTCGGCCAATACGTAACCTATTCCTTTGATTTTCGGTATGTGGACATTATTTGTTATGCTCTTTCTGAAAATGAATTCCAAATTTGAAAATTAAAAAAAAAATGTTTATGACATCATTTATGACATCACACTTCACCACTCTATTGCACAATTGTGGATATGATTAAAGTGCTTGATTTATTTCTTCTCTCCTGAAAAAAAAAATCAAAGGGTTAACTATAATAATATGGTATTCATTCAAATGTACATCAATGTCAATCTTTATTTGAATGTATCTAATGACCAAGTATGCTTTTCCACCAGGATTACATCTGCAGTATACCTGTAAATAAAACCTAATAGAGCAATTTGTGTCAAAAACTCTTACCAACATCCATATAAACTTTGTGATTTTAGAAAATTAACACATTATACACATTGCAGGTTAATTATGTATTATGAACCCAACAGACAGTAGGGAAAAGGGAAAAATATAAATTTGTAATTTGAAAACTCTCTTTCTTTGTTTATTATAACACCAGGCCTGTGCTGTAGCCAGGGGCCTCTGTCCCATTTTTGTAAATTACACCCCCTCCCCCCTTTAAAAATTCCTTGCTATGGGCCTGCAAACACACACATACCTAATTAAATAATTATTTAAGTGCAGTATAAATAGTAGCTGCACTATACAAATGTTCATATTATTATTATTATTATACCTGTGCGGGTCTGTGAGGCACGTCTGGATCTACGTGATTGATAACCAGTCTGACCAGCTCTTGAATCTTATCCAGCTGATCATAAGCACCTTTCTCAACCATTTTCACACCATCTAATAAATCAAAATATTGCAATGTTTGTCTTGAGTTTTAATGCTAATTTATCAACTCTCAAATTATTGCACGATCCTCCTGAGTTTTTATAAGCTATAACTATATACTCCACTTGAACAGTATATAGTTACAAAGCATCAAGCTATATGCATGTCTGTATACCACTACAAAACCTAGCATACTCCTGCATAGATCAATATGCTACATCACAAAAAAAAAGGCATTGATGGCATATTTAGCTAGTGCGGAAAGAGAGATAATGAGAGAGAGAGGGAGAGAGGTTGATGGATTGTTTACAGTTGCATAGCGATGTGGTTCAATAGGTCAACTCCACCATTGTGTGTGAGGGAGCACTCAGCTATAGCTACTGTACACTGTACCTTATATTCAGGGAAGCTCCTTTTCAAGCTAACCTATGGCTCTTCAATCTTAATTCTCTTCCATAATAAATAGCAGCCTCTATTGGCAAAAGTGATCTCAGCTAGTGAATATAGTCTGGCCGGCCTGTCTATAAATGCAGAGCCCACCTTCCTGAAACCTGTGGCCAAGAGCACGATCATGACCCAGGACCAGCCCTATATAGTTCCACTGATCTCTGAGTAAGGGCAGTTTGTGTGCTCTGCATGCTACATTCTGTTACCATGGTAAATGTCGCTGGTCCGTAATCAGGCCCCTGGTGCTAGCTTAGTTCCATGCTATATCTTCTTAATTTCCGCTATGAAACTGTTTAGTGAGCAACAAACAATTTCCCTAGTCCCCAACAAGGGTTTGCTAGGCTAGTTTTAGGATGTAAGGTCTACTAACCCTTAGAAGTAGATTGCAATTGTTCCAATATAAAAAAAAAACACACACATACAAATCAAATATTTTAAAATTTATGAAGAAAAACAAAATCTTTCAAATAATTGTTTTTTTAAATTTTATTTAGAACACCTAAATAATACCACCAACACAAATCTTTTAAAAACCACTTTGTCTAATAAAGTGATTTTTTTTTTATTTTGGGGATATTTCTATCTGTTCCCAATAAATATATTTGAACACTATTTGGTCTAAAATAGTTTAAGGGATAGTACAGTTTGGTCAAACAAAAATGTATTAACTAAAACATTTAATTTATAATTTAAACTAACAGTTGTTATTCAATGCTGCTTAAATGGTAGTAAAATGTATTTAAACAGTTAAGTTACAGGGCAGTTTTCATTAAAAAAGCAGTCGTTAACACAAAAGGGCACCTTCCAGACACCTCAAATTTCAACTGTTATTTTAAATAAAATAAAAAATAATGTGAATGTGATGTTTGGTTAAAATACCAATAAGGAAGGTTAAAAACCATTTTGGTATCCTTGTTTAATTATAATGTGTACATTTTAAACATAGGAATTTCAGCTGTTTCTAGATTTCAAATTTTGCTTTTCAGTAACTCGGAATTATTATTATTTTTTTTCAAAAGCGCCCTCTAAACCAAAACTAAACTATCCCTTCAATTTAGCAGGCTTACCGGTAGAGTTGAATCAAGCCAGCTTCTCTTTGGATGATCCTTTGTATAACTTATGTCCATTACAAAAGATCCATCTTTAAATTAAAGCAAAATTTTCCCAAATAGGTCAACTGTTTTTAAAACAAAACCTTTGATCGCTCTTGCACCACTTCCCACAGTCACTAAATATACCTCCCTTGAAGTTCTTCAAATGGAAAGATGAAAGTCTCTAAATTGATGATATTCAGTAGAAAATGTCTTAACGTGACGGTGTTAACTAGTGTTGACCACTCTGTAACTTGGGAAAGTATATTTAAGTCTGCTGTCATGAAATGAAGGGTGTATCTGTCCCACCTTTTTCTAAAGAGGTGTAAAATGTACCAGAGTACAATAAACTAATTTCTTCCTGATTTACATACAGATGGATGAAAAAAAAACACAATTTTCTATTAAACACTAGGCAAAAGGCTAGCTATATTTAGAATTCTCCAGGGGCACTTTCATCTTAAAATGGATGTAATAGGGAGGGATCTAGGGGGAAGGGCTTTACTCTATTGTTAGAGTACACCAAAGCAGATTGATATTTGTAGGGAAAGGACTAAACTTTAGAAATTAAGCTGTGAATCCACAGGCTTCACCTTAAGCTGCTAAGATTTGAGATTTCCTTTTGTCATTAAACCAATAACTCCCACAGGCAGCTCACTAGGATTAAATCTCCTTTTGCTCATCCTTACAAAAGGAAACCAATGCAGTTCTTTTAAAGGAACACTTTTCTTGTGATTAAGAGTTAAACTTTTTAAATAAAAAATCTACCCCAAATGGTCAAGTTGTGCCTGGAATCCATTTCAAAACAAAAGAAAACAAGTACATGATATTTTTAGAGACATTTTGAATATAAAATTATAGTGAACTAATTTTTAGAGACATTTCGAATTTTCATGCTTTCAATAGCTGTTGATCATTTACCATTCACACCATTGTGGAAATATTGTATTCAAACAGTTTAATTACCAGTTATTTGTGATGAAATGTCAAACGTCAAACGTCTGTTGAAATCTACTTTGTATCAAATAAGATGTACGCTAAAAACAATCAACATGCATTAAATCAATGTTTATAATTTTTTATTTTCTTCTAAACATGAAAAAGCATCCTCTATCATTTACCACAACTGAAGTACCCCTTTAATGCAGTTACACTGTAAGTTCATAAGCCAATAATTCCTACAGGGCAAGCAGAGATTTTCATTCAGTCTGGTCCTACTTGCTCTTATGGTCTAGTCCCACTGCATGATTTGTCCAAGTCCACTTCTTGTCCATTTGACATCCGGAAGACCTGTACTAGCAGGAAACGTTATTTATGCAGACCAAGTTCGGAATGGATTAGAACGAATACTTTTAAATCGGGTTTGTTTCGGTAAAACAAAACATTTGCTAGGTACAGACTGTTTCACCAGTTTGCTTGGATAGAAAACTGTAGGAGAAATGGTGCAGTGGGACTAGGCCATAAAATGAAGGAAGCCTGCACAGTGTAGCTCAATAGAACTGCTAGGTGGCATGTAGGGCTTCACTCCCATTACAAACGCAAATGAAAAACGGGTAGATAACAAAACAATATCATCAAGTTGGGGAAAAAAACCCACCTATTTATCTAAAGTCTACAAAGCTGATTTGCCAGAGTTTCTAGTTTGCAGTTGTAACAAGCACATAGATGTACAGTCCTAGTCTGGCATATTCTTCTTCTTCTTCATGGGTAGCGACCACAATTAACTTTAGCAATAATTATTCATACCCTATGAAGAATAATTGCATAATTATACCAAAGATCCTACAAACACAAGATGCTCAACTCTCCCGATTTTACACGGCCGCTGGTGAAACGGAAGCGGAAGCGGTATTTGAGCACATGGAGTCTGCCGCCCGCTAGCGTTGAGCGGGTAAACTCGAACAAGCGTCAGAAGACTTCTGGCGGGTGGCGTACGCTGGCGGGTGTCAACCTGGGAATTTTTGAAATTATATTCACCGCTTTTACTTTCAAACCAGTGGCGTAGACAGGTTCTTACACCAGGGGGGATGATTTGCCGTTCACCGGACCTAGACCAATTTGTTCGCGGCCAAGACCACCTGCCGAAATATTTCGAGACCAAGTGGCTCAGTGGGGGGGGGGGGGGGGGGTTTGATGTTAAGATGGTCGTGACCAGGTGGGCCGGAAGCAGTTTTGGATTGGGGGGGGGGGGGGGCAAAACCTATGGAGGCTCACGATTTTGTGTGTGTAGGGGCTCATGCCCAACCACACTCACAGTGCTGCCAATTTTGAGCCAGATGTGAGAGTGAGACATTGCAAGGAGCGAAGCGACCAAGCCAGAGGGAGCGAAGTGACTGAGCGGGGGGAGGGTGTGGGAGGGGGGCTTTTGCATGTTTAGACTTGAAATTGTGCAATCTGGTGCTTACCTAGATAGGAAATTCGGGCTTAAAATTGACTGTATCTGGGAAAGCGTGTCATGATTTGATCGACCAGAAATTTTAAATATATTTTCACGAAGAAAACAAATAATTGACACACTAATAAATATGCACCCAAACACAGGGAGCGAAATTACTGAACGGGGGGGAGGGTGTGGGAGGGGGGTGTCCCCCCTCCCACGGTAGGGAGATTTTGCATTTTTGGACTTGAAATTGTGCAATTTGGTGCTTATTTAGACAGGAAATTCGGGCTTAACATTGACTGTATCTGGGAAAGCGTGTTATGATTTGATCGACCAGAAATTGTAAATATATTTTCACGAAGAAAACAAATAATTGGCATACTACGAATATGCACCCCAACACAAACACATATATTGTATTTATATTTAGCGTCATACACAGTTCCAACATCACCATATGCCACATTATGTATGATCTAACAACTTGAGCAGCTGGAGCAGAGCCAAATAGGGAGGGTTTGGGAGGGGGTATCCCCCTCCCACGGAGAAGATTTTGCATTTATATAATATACTTGAAATGATGCAATTTGGTGCACATCACCAAGCAGCCAGAGCAATGCCAGCCTACACTGGAACTAGGTGGCCCGGTATACAGAATAAAATACTCACGCAAGACCAATGCAAGTTACACAACAAACTGAGATAATCTGTTCGCGCGCGAAGCGCGCAGCGAAAATTGAAAATGGATGTATAAATTACTTTTTTAACGTTAGAATTAACAAGTCTTAGCTCATACAACGAATGTTTTCTTTCCCACTCGTATACAGATACATACAGACAAAATATATCCTTCCCTAAAACCTGGGGGGGGGGGGGGGGTGATTGTACACGTCATCCCCCCCACCTTGTGAGGTGGGGGGGGGGGTGCATCCCCCTCATCCCCCCGTTGTCTACGCCCCTGTTTCAAACTATTCTTAATGTGAATAAAAGTATACATTTTTGGAATGGAAAGTATAGTCAAAGAATCCATTTTTTTAAATATTATATTTCACTCAAAATGCTAGCTTTTCTTCTTTTTTGAAAAGAAAATGGCAAGAAATATTGGTCAACTTCACTTGTTCGTTGACATTTTTGATTTTTGAGTTTAAAATGCTAAACTCGCTTGAACATCGTGATACAACTCTTGAAAGGTTTGTTATATTTTGAAATTTAGCAATTTAAAATCTGAATTGATGAAAAAGGTAATAACTTAATTTTTGGCCTCTTTCCGGTAAAAAAATAAAGCCCAACTCAATCCTTTTGGAAAAAACAAACAAGCCTGATTTTCTAGCAATTTGAGCATTTTAACTCAAATTATTTAAGTTTCTTAGCCACAAAAAATTCTCATTTTTTTTTTTTTTTTTTTTTGCCATTTTCTTTAAAAGAAAAATATCTATTTTTAGGAACAAAATAAACGGGCCTTTAGCTGCAGCTTAATATCACAGCTTATCATTATGAATATCTCAAGATTTCATTTCAATCTGAGAATTTCATCTGCTCTTTTTTTTCAATGGGATGGGTTCAGTTATGTGAGTATACATTTGACCATGCATGGCCAACGTCACCAAATATAATGAGCTCATTAAATGACAATGGTTTCTTTAATTTATTCAGCGGTTTCTTCAATTAAATCCATAGTTCTCAATAGAGTTTTCACACCTTCCCGGGATCCTTCAGGCTACACAACAGGGGCTGTCAGTTCAAACTTCTAACTCAACATGGTATTTACAGAAATAGAGACGGCTTAGATATAAACTGGACCTCTATTTATTTGGATTTTCATGATTGAAACAACTACAATACAATTATGACAATACACAATACTGATTAAGAGTTACACTTACGTTACTTATTCAGCTTTCTGGATTTAAGTAAAGCTTTTGACTCTATCAATCACAATATTATTTTACATAAAGAAAAATCTTACGAATTAAGAAGTATAGTACTTTCATGGTTTGAAAATTATCTTAAGCACCGCTATCAAATCGCAGTATATAACAATGTTTGTTCTGAACTGTTACAAGTTACATGTGGAGTACCGCGGCAAGGATCAATTCTAGAACCACTTCTATTCTTATTATTCATAAATAATTCAGTTAATTGTCCCCATACTCTTAAATTTGTGCTTTTTGCTGCTGATACCAATATTCTTTTTTCTCACAATGATATTAATACCTTATGTCAAATTATAATGAAATGAAACATGTATCACTATATGGTTCAATTGTAATAAATTGTCTCTTAATACTTCTAAATATAATATCATTTTCTACCATCATAAGCAAAGTGCTATTTCAAATGATTCAATAAATTCCCTAATAATTAAAATTAATGATATTCTAATTCAGCGTGTTCAATCAACTTATTTCTTAGGTGTAATTATTGACCAACATTTAGCCTGGAAAGATTATATACTTGCCATTTCAAACAAAATATCAAAGAGTATTGGTGTCATCAGTAAATTAAGTCATATCTTTCCCCAAAATATATTGATTTTTATTATATAATACCATGATCCTGCCAATTTTAATGTACTGTAATCAGCGCTCACCTGGAAACTTTACCCGCTCACCGCTAGTTGGCGCACTCCTTCAAACTCCCACAATTCCGCGCGTTAGCGTTTCACTTTTTGACCGAGAGTTGAGCATCTTGTGTATGTAGGATCTTTGATTATACATATATTCTAACAATTTAAATGGCAACATTTCTCAATTTGAGTGAAGACAACCTTTAAGGAAATTAATACAAAACAATTACAAACCAAACTAGCTACACTCTTGACATGATATAATCTAGATCAATTGTTAGCTAGGAAAGAGATCAATCAAATTTAAATTTAAATAGAGAGAAAAAAAACAAGCAACAGTGACAAACAAGAGCTCAGTAAATTACAATTTATTCTTAATCTAAATTATCATAATATAAATGATCTGTTAACAATTTAACATCTAGACTATCTAGATATCTCAGATTTCAACAACTTGTTAGTTGAAATTTTGACTAAAAAATTACTCATTCATATTTGATATTAACATTGTAAAGCGCTTAGAGATGATTATCAATCATTAGGCGCTATATAAATCAAGTATATTATCATTATTATTATATTGACACTGGATTTATGGAATCTACAGAACACTTCTTCTTTATAGTGCATGATATTCTTCAAATTGAATTAAAGGGGTAGTACAGTTTTTGTAAGGCTGAGCTTTAGTAACCAAAACCTGCACAATAACATTACAAACTAGACAGAGTGCACTCACGGAGTGCATACCTCCGCCAACGCTCGAATTTTGATTGGCTAACTTCAATCTCCCTGCATGCTGCACGAACACACGGGACCAAAAACATAACCTCCTTGGCGGAGGTAGCGGAGGTAACTAATAGTTAAAAATGTATAGAAAATTACAAATGACTGAGTAAAAAGCCTGTTATCTTTCAAAAAGAGCCATTAAAACACAAGAGGGCACTCTAAAAAAGAATTGGTTACAACAATTTTTCATATAAAATTATGCATACACAGTGATGTTTTGTTGATCATCACCACTATTTTAAAACCTCTTTCAAAAAGTTTAAAAACTCTTTCAAAAAGTTTAAAAACTATTTAAAAAGTTTAAAAACTATTTTAAAAGTTTAAAAACTATTTAAAAAGTTAACACAATATTTAAAAAGTTTAAAAAATATTTTAAAAACATGACACTTTTTTTTTTTTAAATTGAAAAAAGTGTAAGCATTTTTTAAATTTTACAAAAATCATCAAATAAATATTGGCCCCAGATTTATTCTGATCGTTTATTCTGTCAATGTGTCATTAAAATTGTATTCTCTTTTAATTTTACACTCACTTTTACATTATCTCACAACAAAATTATTTTGTGCAGTGCCCTCTTGCCCCTCTAGGCTCTATACCAAAACTTCAGGCTTCAAGATTATTACACGTAAATTTGTGCACTGAGTGTTATGTTATCTGTTAAGGAAATTATTACATTTAAACTCGGTCCTCTGTCTACTGTATATTAGTTTTATTACTATTATATGCATTTTAATTCTAAATTCTTCTTCTTCTTCTTCTTCTTCTACTTGTATGAAGGTGTATCCCAACCTCGCGCACGAAAATTTCGGATTTTTTCAAAGTGGCTTAGGAACAAGAAAATTACAGTAATCTCAATGAAACAATCATAAATTAACCCTCAAATTCTGAGGATTTGATATATCTTCATCAATTTCATTTTAAACTCACAATTTGTGGTTATAACCACACATAGGTACATTACAGTAGCATTGTGTGGAGATCAACCTCTTCCGCCTGCTGCACTAGTCCAAAGCATAAACAATTTTTGTCGGCCGATTTCTCCCTAAATTTACCAGCAAATTCAAACAAACTTTCGTTTATGTGATTCCTAAGTCATATACTTTGATAATAATTACCGACTTTGTTGTTTAGAAGATTGCAAAATGTAGAAAAAAAAGGATTATTTCCCGTCTGTTTTCATTACCGATGCATCCTAACACACAACGTTCAACTGATGAACGGTACAGTATATGAATAGGCAGTATGGTAATCTCCCATGTATTACCACATATTGCGTGTAAATGGTCCACCTGAGTGGACCATATACTTTGTAGATGTGGTTATAACGGGCCTTTTCCGTGACCATGTCATATCAGAAAGAACTTCTACACAGAGTACAGTAGTCTCCATACTTCGCGCGTCAATACCTAGGGCATCCTGCCATTGACTTAACACGTTTCCCCGTGTATCAAACTGTAACACGCATTTCAATGGCAGTGTGATGATGCAAACATTTTGCGCGCAATTAGCATGTTAGCACGCCCGCCGTTGTCAAGCTATCTACGGAGATTGCGCGATTAGATTAAAGGAGCATTTTGCGCAGCCTTTCGATGACAACAAATATAGGAACGATTTCCGATTAATTTGCTTGATTCTTCCTCCTCCTCCATAATTTTGTTGAAACACCAAAGTTGTGATTTACAAAAAAAGACCCCAAAAAGTGAGTATTTCTCCAGAAATATCGCTCTTTATTTGCTAATTTTTTGGTTGATGAGTAATTGATGTGTGCTCTTTCATTTGACAATGAAAATTTTCGTCGCCGTGTCCGTGTTCTCATTTTTGCGTATCTCGCCTACGATGCGCGAAGTTGGGATACTCGCGAAGTTAGGATACTTGTCCAATATATCTGCCTCGCCTCCTAATTTATCGTTATTACAATTTACACATACGTTTTTGAAGTGCGATCTGGAAGTACAAGAGTGTACAAGCGGCAGCTCCCATAGTCCAGGGGTGGGTTCAATCATTATCATTGAGATTTGAATAGAAGGCGACGCGACGGCATGGATTTACTATAGTCTACAGTAATCAGTTGCTCCAAGACCAAGTGCCTCCAACAGCGACAGCGGTCTTCTCTTCAAGCGACACGGGAGTCTGGCCCACCACGTATCACCTCAAATCCGCTAGAGAGGCGATACAAATATACGTGGACTTTCTCTCGTTCAAATTCTATATTCGTCTCGTTAGATCCATCCTAATGTATAAAATACGATACAGTATAGTGTATGAACAACTAGAAAACTATTGAATCAACTTACAGTGTAACTGGAGTCTTTAAAAAGGATGAATTATTCAGCAAAGTCTGCAGTTTGTGTGTCCCAATCCGATCGCGATCCCAGGCCTGCACACATGTTTACAATCGGCCGTGTAATGAATATTCATATCCTGGGATGAGGTCACAATGGGTCATTTCCATAGAGATCGCAAACTAAAAGTTTTGACGGTGTGCGTTATGTTCTTGCGTAGAGAAACATAGTCCTAAGTTAATGTCATAAATACTTTAAGGCTGCTGAGTTTTTGTGAGTAAAAGCAAACAAAAAGGAAGAAACACTTTAATATAAGTTAGAGCAGGGTAGGATTTTGCCAACAAATTTGCTTAATCAGAAAACTACCACAGAAAGTGACGGCGTAACAGTAGACCGCATCACATTGCCATTGATACCGCGGAAGCATGTGTTTGTTTTGACCACTCGCGATCAACAATGAATCACCGCATCGCGACACACCTCTGCAGCCGAAACTCTCCCGTACCCGATTCGTAGCCAACCGGCGTCAATTGCGGAACCATATATATAAGATTTCCGTGGATTTTATACCAACAACGGATACTTCACAATGGAATAAGACTTACTTTTCACCAGAAGTTAGCAG
This sequence comes from Echinarachnius parma, assembly GCA_037951105.1. Taxonomy (NCBI): domain Eukaryota; kingdom Metazoa; phylum Echinodermata; class Echinoidea; order Clypeasteroida; family Echinarachniidae; genus Echinarachnius; species Echinarachnius parma. The sequence goes on along the minus strand of JBAMJV010010667.1, from coordinate 109,465 downwards.
TAATTCGAGCAAAAATGCAAGTAGTAAGACCAAGAGATCGGCTGATGGATGGTGTTAGGATTCATTCCCCTGAAATAAGGGAGAAATTACTGGACGATGCCAGAGAAAACGACACACAAAAACTGGTGAGTATATGATTATAATTTTGTGAACGAGTATCGCCGAGCGCGCCCCGTCATCTCGGCCGTATGTTTAGGGCAGGTGTTTTGGCAGGTGCCTGTGCAAAGTAGCATGTAATATTATTGTAATGATAATGGATCGGAGAGTTTGCTTCACTTGAACTTCGATTAATATTTGAAAACTTTGTCTTGTTACGTTGATAAGAGAACTTGTGTAAGGCATGATATATATGGCAATTGAACAGCAATGATGTGTAATTTATTCCCGGGGGGGGGGGTACTCACGTATATTGGGTATACGGGGATGTGCCGCTGGGAAGGGTGACTTTTTCAAGAAAGATCCTTAGACATGGGTCCCCTTTTCAAGAAAGATCCTTAGACATGGGTCCCCTTTTCATCAAAAAAATCCTTAGACATGGGTCCCTTTTTTCAGATTTCCCCTTTTTTATACGGGATTTTTGGATTTGCCGATGTAAAATTGCAAACATTTTCAAGCTCGCTCACTGAGCTCAGTGAGCTCGCTACGCTCGCTAACTTAAAACCGCAAAATTTGCGGGAAATACACCCAAAACATGCGCCGCAGGCGAAAAAAAATCCTTAGGCATGGGTCCATATTTCGCAAAAAAACCCTTAGATGTGGGTATGGGTTTGGAGGTCTCAGCCGCACACCCCCGTCCGACTATAATCTGAGTACCCCCACCGGGAATTTATTGTGAAAATATATAGAAACTAGCTGAATTTCAAATTATATTGTGTAGAGCTTATACTCGCAAAGAATGTGATGTTATGCTTTTGCTTTCGGTTTTCCTGTTCAATCACATGATTATTTTCAATGATTCAAAATAAGCAAAGAAAAATAGGCTTGGCCTGGAATTGAACCCGTGATCAATACTTCCAGATTGTTAGACTCATGATGCTCAACCATTGAGCCACAAACACCCTTGAATGGGGGACGTTCCCATGTACATCAATAAAAAAGAAAATTTCCACGGAGTATCTTATTGAATTTCGTTGTTTTCTATACATTTCGACTCCGAGCAGAACTTTTACTTATATATAATCAATAAAGTATAAGTGAAAATATTTGTCATATTGTGCAGTATATTGTGTGGACATTTGTAGTGGGAAATAAAAATAATTTTTATGGGGGTGATTATACCCATCGTCATAATGAAAAGGTTACAAAAACAAATGCTCTATTTACTTGCCCAGAGCATCTGTTATTTTAGTTATGCCTGCATGTCTTGGTAGAGAATGCTGACTGAAATATAAAAACTAAATAACATCCATAAATCAATTGTTTATAACTCCATTTGAAAATTTGTTGTTCTAATAAAATTGTTAAGACAGAAATATAGGTGCCAATAGGAAACCTCAGTATATAATGATATAATTTTCTGTATCTATCACTAGTTCATAAAGAGGCACACAATGCGGAGGAAACTGTATGAGCTCCCGGAACAGTCGGAGCCTTCCCCATCCCCGCAGCAGCATCCCTTGGATGTGGACCTACGTCCACGCACCACCCCTGCGGCCATCGGTGGGACCAGTAGCAGGACCACCACCCCTGTTGCTAGCAGGACCAATATGATGTCGGCGGGGAGTAACGGGTCTGCGCTAGATCAGACATCACGGATACAGAACTGGTTGTGCCAGAAGGCTGTGCGACACGTCCAGGTTAGTATAGGCTAGCTCTAATGTCTATAAAATATATAACTAGAAAAATGTTCTGATAATAATCTATCGAGTACTGCATCATAAATAAGGATGTACTAGCAATAGCATGTTTTGGCCAGGTTGCTAATTTGTTTTGTGGCCCGAATGACTTAATTCCTGATTTTGACAAAATAAAGATTCATGAGCAGATTTAGTTTAAAATTCATGAGCCAAGTTTCTCCAAAATGAGATGGAAACTTTGGAAAAAGGAAAAGCATTTCATATACATTATCTAGATATTGACATTTAAAGTTTAACAATATCTGTGAGCACTCGCTTTATAAAGTTTAGTATGTCACTCTTTAGTCGATAGTTGTGTAGTTATCAACCATGCAGTGACAACAGCGGCTACAAAGTGAATGAAACAGATTATATTAGTTCTATAGTTTATTAAATACTAAATTCTTACTTTTATGCCAGGTTTGATAATAATTTGATAATATCCTCATTCCAACAAAATATGGGCCATGAACTCATATTGATAACACAATGACACTTTAATATCTAGCAATATCACCTCTGTCAACTGTGGGATTTTTTTTAGATCGGCAGAATCTTTTGAATTTATTTTCCAATGACTTGGGCTCTAATGGCTTCTAGTAGATACGTCAAAGGATTATAATTTTCCTTGAAGTGGACAACTGGTGCTCTTATTTGCTAGTGTATCAATTAATGGCTGTGGATCAATATCCATATTTGCATAGGGGGGAAACGCTTGCTTTTGAAAAGGTATCATATAGGTGAATTTAAGTGACTGGGTTTGACAATAGCTGTGTTTGGGGAGGATCACCATAGCTGCATTGAGTCGGCTGACTTAACATTTCTCTCTCATATACTGCATACATGTATATACTAGAATGGGAGATACAGTGATTCTTGTGCTGAGAGTGATCCAGACAAAAAATAATGGTGATATGGGAATAGTAATTACAATTTTTCATTCAAAAATTCTAGTTTTGTGTATCATCTAATAATCTGATAAATACTGTACATAAAATAGTTTGTAACAATGGTCGTTTGGTTTATTTTTTCTGTGTGGGAAGAGCTTTGTGATGGAATCTTATGTCTTGAAGAGGTAGCTTTATTAAAAATGCAGTCTCAATGTAATATACAATGGTTTGTCATTTTTAAGCATTGATGAAACCAAACTAAACCATTATAGTTGTCTGCAGAACTATTTTCTGTTCTTGGAAAATGTTTGCATTCATGAAAGTTTCACATTCTATTTTGAGTGAAGTGTTAGTTTTTGCATTGATCACCCATTTGCACCTTGCTTATTGCGATCGATCGCTCTGACAAAGGAATCTTTTATAGATCTTCATAGCAATCAATATCGCATTCACTCTTCAGTCAGTGCGGAAGAATTCTATTGTCTTGAATCTACAAAGACACAGTCTGCTCTGTTGATTCAAGACTCTGTTGGTCATCTCTGACTGAAGACGTTATTGATTTCTTTTTTCGAAGAAGGAAGAATAATGATGAGAGGTGCACAACTGACTCACAATTGAAAATGGATGAATGGGGTCATGTCACACACAGAAAGTCTTGCTCTATACATGATAGTAATCTAAATTAATTTGTCAGAATATTACTTAAATTACTTATTATGCCAGTTTATGTACTTTACAGTAAATCTATAAAATTATGTTGTCTGATGTCCACTTGGTACAGATAGAAAGAGATATAGATGTTCAAAGATGAAGTGCTTGATACTTTGATACTATAGTTGTGTGTACATAGGGTGTTTTTTAGAAAACATAATTGTATGAATATTAAATACACCATGGATGTAAACAACCTGCCAACAAAATAGTAATCACATAAGGTATAGAAAATTAAGAGATAGATTGCTAGATATAATGATGAAGAAATATATTTACATAGAACGAGAGAGAGAGAGATAGAAACACTCATACAGGAAGAAAGGTCGATAGAGAGCAGTGAGTGATGGCACTCACTAATTATTTAAGGGCTTCTGCCGCCGACATTGTTTGACTAAGACACTAGGGAAGCAGAGAGAACAAACAACAGATTTTTATCATATCCTCACATGGGATGCCGATGTACACAAAAACGGGTAGTAGTAGCTAGGCAACATCATTGTTACGTGTGCAAACACATTCACCATTATGTGACTACAGAGACTAATTAGTGCTCCAAAGCTAAAATGTGGTTAGGTTTGCTATAGATAATGTTGTTCTTCAAATAATGTACTGTAACATTTTCTCATAATTTGTTATTCCTTTGTTTTTTTTATAATGGGTTCAAAGGTTTTTTTAAATGTACAGTGTTTATTTACTATTTTTGTTCTGCATTGAAACAAAAATTGATCGATCAATCAACAAAATAGAACATAACACCTATGAGAGCTCTGGAAAAGGAAATGAGTGCATTTTACTTTACTGTATTTTTCAATCAATAAAATAGAACTTAACACCTATGAGAGCTCTGAAAAAGGAAATTAAATGAGTGCAGTTTACTTTATGTTGTACCGAGCATGGTGGCTTAGCGGTTAGAGTGTCCGCCTCATGCACGGGAGGTCCCGGGTTCGAACCCAGACCGGGTCATACCAAAGACTTTTAAAATGGTACCTTCTGCCTTCTAGCCAGACACTCGGCATTTTATAGAATGGAGAAGGGAAAGTTAATCACACGAGTTACCAGAGGACTAGCCCCCTTCTGTAGCTTTCGCTACATTTAGTAGTCGTGTGGCCTAGGGCTATTGAAACGGAGATAGGCGCCGCCTTATGTGCCAACATTGGTACGGGAAAGACTTTAACTTTTAACTTACTTTATGTTACTGTTTTTTTTTTCATCAAATTTTCCTGTAAGTTTTTGCATCAATAGACACCTCTATTATTTAGAAATGTAGTAAATTCAAATCTGTAACCAATTTATTCTGATCTGTTTCAAATGTGCAGGAAAAGGCCGACCCTGAATCTAAAGAAACCAAGAAGATGTACATGAGTGTCTTGAATACGGAGAAAACATTTGTCAAGGTAAGTTCAGAGTAAAAGCTCAGGGAACAAGCACTGCAAAATATTTCTCTGATATATAACAGTGAGTAGTTCATATTCCACCACTAACCATATATATGCGTTTCAAAAGAATTTTTACTTGACAACAAGTAGTATGAAGAACTAATTCATTAAAAACCTAATCAATATGTATTGTATACAGTTATATCTAGTCATATAAGATGTTTGGTGGACTTCTTGATCCTTCATTAAGATATATTGATTTATTGCCTAATTTCTTTTGTTAATTGATAGATGATTATAAGTGCCCAAATATTTAACTCAAAAGTTTGACTTCATTGTATTTTAGTATCCTTGATAGTATCTTTACAAATCGCCCTTTTCTGAATTTTGCAGGATGTAGATAACTTCCTGATGAACAAGGCATTCCTCGACCTGCGTAAGAAGGAGATGCTGTACAAGCGCTGGAGTGAGAAGGTCTGGGAGCCGATAGAGGGCAGTATTTACCACGAGATGAAGAACTTCCCCAAGGTGGACAAGAGGAAAAGGGCCCTCTACAAGGAATACCTCAGACATGGCAATAAAAAGGTATTTTTTCTAATACTAATCAAAGTACATTTATATGAAGGGTTATATTGTGAAATTCTATCTCCATTTTTGTTCTCAATTTGAGATATATTTGAGAGTGAAGCTGCTGAAATATAAAGCAAATTATCAGTAAATGAGTGACACCTTTAATCAAAACTTTAAATAGTATACCTCGATAAGGACTAAAGTATTCAAATGACATTATACAGTGGCAGTCTTTACTATTTCCAAAATAGTGTGAGTTATGGCGTATTGCAACAAAATTCTATTCTTGGCATTCAATGAATACTCTATATCACTTCTCAAACAGTATTTTATGGATTATATTCAAATTGAAGTAGATGATCACCAAAAAGTATGCATTTTGTTGGGTTTGATTTAGATATGATTCAGGGATAATTTTATGCGATAATTATGTATATGATATTAATAAATTATTTTTTAACAAAGTCACACAACAAAAAATGTATATATATAATTGTGAAATATGTACTGTATATCTCACAGGGCCCATATACTACAATACATTGCCCAATTTAATGAAAGGTATGTGCCACATATATCTAATCACCATTCCTTTGTATTGTTTGTCCCCTCCTAGGGCTTTGTGTTTCTAGACACATTTGACAACTCGGAGTATGACCCCATGAAACTGGTCATCCCGAGACCGGCTCCTCTCAAGATCCAGCGCAATACCCAGGAAGACCCCACGCTACATCAGGAGAGGGAGAGGAATACAGAGGACAGAACCATCTTAGCTTGCCAAACGGGTAAGAGAAATGTAGAGGATATTCAAACTATAGTATCGAATTTACTGTTCCCACCTAGATTTTGCAATTCCCATAGTTTATGCAGAGCCCACGAGGTTCCCATAGGCAATTGGTTAAATTGAAGATTACCAAAAGACTTAAATAAGGGGTCACATGCACAACAAGATAAAGATGATATGAAATACATAATTTCTACTTGAACCAGATAGGACAGGAGTAGTATGAAAGAAAATTCAATAAACCAGAAACTGTATTTTGTATTAATGTTCAGTTTCCATGTAAATGTTATATGAAAATGAAAACACAATCTAAATATTAATGATACTTGAATATAAATAAATCTAAATGTTGGTTATAATAACTGTTCTTGTACCCGATGACCACGGGTAATAATAGCGCTAGGAGTTTTACACCTTTTACACCATGTCAGTCATATGTGCAGAATAAGACCCCACTATTGTAATTATTATTATAATTTGTATTCTTCAATTCTTTGCCTCTCTCCACACCAGGTGAAGTTCTACCAGACAAAGCTGTAGAGCGCCATCGCTTGCCCCCGCTGCCTCTAGTCCCGCTAGGTCGCCATGGAACCGAGTGTGCAACCTGGCTAGCCATGCCCCTCCATGACATAGAGAGTCCTGTCAGGCTAGCGAGCAGGTATGTCATTGTTAAATATTAATATAAAATGTAAGTCAAAATGATCTGATGTTTTGAACCTTGCAAGTCCTTTACTAAGGAAAAATCAATGACGGAGCATGGTTGAATGTAATCCTCACTCAACTTCAAACTTCTGCACCTAGAATGGAATCAAACTCGTAAGGAAGAAGAAGAAGTCAAGACTAGTTCAACTTTGGACTGTCTAAATACAATTTTGAATTAATTAAAGCTAACTTAAAACTATAAACGAATCTTCACCTACTGTACGTCTTTGGACTAAGTGTGGATTAAATCTCATATGAAGAAAGAGTTCAAAACTAGTTGACATTGAAGTGCTACCTTGTTTATGGGTTAACTTATTGGAATATCAAATTTTAGCTCTTATCCAGGACACTTAGTTCATACTGCCACCAGGACAAAAAAAAATAACAGAATAACAATTAAAACAAATTCTTGTTCACTAGAAGGCCTAAATGCAGGTTACTTCTAGTTTTCTCAATTTGTTGTAATTGTCTATTAAGGTTACTCTTAACTTCTCATCTGTCCAATTTCTTTATGTAATAATGACTGAAACCACTTTTATTAATTCATTTTTATTCTGACTTTTTGTTTATCCCCTTACAGACGGAGAATGAACAGCCATTTCAGCAAAACCCACTTCGACTTCTCGCAACCCCGCTATAATCCCGAGAGTAATAGGCCTATACATCTAGAAGAGAACAAGCTACAGACGTCGCAACCACCCCAAGCTACTCTCGTCACATCATAACAATAGAAAATATTACTTTCTTTGTCTTGTAACATTATGTGTGGGAATCATTTGAAAAATTGTCTTTATTGATATGGTGCCTTGAAGGGTAACCCTTGTACAATCTTGTGAGTAATATACATCTACATGTACATGTACAAGAGGGCAAGCTACAGACTCCTTTACCACCCCAAGCTGCACTTGTCGCATTATACAAATAGAAAATATTACTATCTTTTGTCTTGTAACTTTTGTTTGTGGGAATCATTTCAAAACTGTCTTGTCACATCATAAAAATCGAAAATATTACTTTATTTCTATTCTTTTCCTATATTATCTTGCATTTTGTCACTATATCTATTTGATCATTTTAAAACTGCCTTTGTTGATACTGTGCCTTTTTCGTGGAGGTTTACATGAAGGGTTTTGTTTCAAAATGCAGTTTTGCTAGTTTTTCGTGGAGGTTTACATGAAGGGTTTTGTTTCAAAATGCAGTTTTGCTAGTTTTGTCCTTTTGAGGTGCTTGTGATTGAAGCTGGTGAAAATATGATAAACCAAAAATAGGGAAATGTGTGATAATGTCTTTGTAACTTAAAAAACATACCTTGACATATCTAGGCAAATGAGTGAAATATCATTTGAAAAATCAGTATTTTGTATTATATACACTTGGGTTTTACTTTAAAACTGTACAATTTGGTATTATTTTGTAGCATTTTGCAACTGAGTACTTCATGTCTTCTGTTTACTTTTCTCTTTTGTAATGGCCCAGGCTAGAAAAAGAGGAAAATCATATTTCAAACAAGCCTTATTTTTCCCATATTTGCTCTTTCTGTATTCAACGATATATATGGTGCAACATTTTTGGTAATATTACTTATCAATACAAAATTATCTAAACTTTTATTCACTTGATTCTAAATTTGATTGAACTTATCCTTTCTCCTTTTCCATTATCATCTGCATCATCATTTTTTATTCAATGTATTGAATGAATAAGAGGGTTTTAAAAGGTGTGTTTTGGTCATAAATATTTGCCATCTAATTTTGTATATATAAGTATCAGCATCTGAAATCAGTGTGAATTACTTTGAAACTAATAACTATTTATTGGATGAAGTATAATTTGTAGTGAAATATGAAGTGATGACTTATGAAAGCATTGTGCTAAATATCCATATAATTGATTATTTGTTTGCAACATTTTATTTCTTCAACATCATCTGTAAACTAACTTTAATTCAAAAGTCATAATTATTGAAAAATTGAGTGAGAAAAAGTTTCCAAAGGATTGTTGTGCACGTTCCCTTATCAGCACACACAACAGCAACGTGAATACTGTGTGACTTGCATGGAACATCAACAATTTTATCAACTTGATAATGTATTTTAATGTTGTTTTAAAGGCTGGCTAGTTAAGATTGGTCATGCTAAATGCAAAGAAATGATTTTGTTTTTGTTTTAAATGCTTGTGTGCTTTCAAAGTGTGATGGGCTTTCTGTATACACCGGAAAGTAAAATTTGATAGATATATAGTCAGTTTACCCAGGTGTCTATTTCCAAATTTTGAATGCAGCTTTCTTTTTTTTTTACTATTTATAATTTGTATTGATGATGTCTGACAGAATGATAAGTGGACTAGTATTACTGAATTTGAACATGGATATAATGTGAAGATATTAAGTTGATGGTGTAGAAACCACTGGCCTACATTTTATGGCAAATATTTGTTTTACCAAGAAGATTTGTGTTGGGGGGGGGGGGGGTGAGTGATTAATAGATCCTCCAATCTGTTTGTCAACATTGTTGACAATCAATATATGCCCATGATAGAAATAGCCTTTTTACTATGTGTTAACAGTTTACAATAACAATTTTCAGTTATATTGTAAATAATGCTGATATTTGTCCAATATTGTCACTGGAGATGCTCCCAATTAGAGCCTTTGTTTTGCTTAAACCAAATAATCACCACCACCTCCAAGCCTTGTGAGCAACCTTGTATTGCATTGTACACATCACAATATGTCTTTCCATCAAATGCGCTATATTCTTCATCTATAATATGCAATATATTTGTATTTAATATTAACAGTTTTCACAATATGCATTATTTGTGTTCATAACTGATATTGTTGCTATTCAGACATGTCTAGAAAGTTTAGAAAGAGAGCAAGAATTCTTGAAATTTAACATGCATTGTTCTGGCAACCAATAGCTTGCCCAAATTCATAATAAATACAGTGTCAGTGGTATCTTGTTTTCATACTATATTAGAACTGTTCTACCAATGGTTCAATACGTCTTTACAACCAAAACAGAAAGAAAGTGTATTTTGGATTAAGAAGGTGTTTTAGTGTATTGTTTTATTGGTGATGTGTATGGGAACACTTTGATACATTAAAAAAAAAAGAGAGTTTCAACTAAATTTTATTTCATTTTTTTTTTTTACACAGTATTGTAACGTAGACAATGGATTGTTCTTCATGATTCACAAATATAATGTAGGTTTACGTAGACATTCTAGATATGCAATTGTGTTTTCTATACTTCACACACTCAAAATGTACTATACTTATGTATTTTGTTGTACTTCCAAGTGCTTTTAAAGTTCATTCCAAAGCAAGCTGCTATAAATACCAAACAATTTAAAAGTTCTTTCAAATTGTTTTCTAGGATCATCATCTCATTTAACCATGCCGTCATAAACAAAATGAAAGCAGCAATAATACATTTTATTTTAAATTCTGTATTAAATTTGGTGGATGGGTAGTGTACTGTAAGTTTCATGTGTGCCATTCACCAGCACACTATGCATGCTAACAAATTGAGTGTCATATTATCCAGAAATTGTGGATTGTGTTATTTGTACTATGTAACACCTTGCTTACTATGACACTGTATATATACAAATGTATTTTTATTCACATTGTAATAAAAACAAGAAAAAAAATAATTATGCAGTCCTATAGTGATTTGTTTTGCCAGTTTTGTATGAATGTATGCATGTGTATGAGAGAGATGGTAATTAAAGGGATAGTACAGTTTTGGTGGAACTAATAATTTTAGTAACTAAATCTTGTAGGATTTATACATGTTCAAATTAAATTATTGAATAAATTTGGGCCCCACATTTATTCCAAACGGATGTACTTAACAACTTAACAGATTTTAACCAAACAAGGTTTCTGTCTTTAAAATTGTGTGCTTTATAAAATTTGGCACACAGTTTTTCATTACTTCACAGCAAAATTATTACTTGAAGCATCCTCTAAACCCAAACTGTACTGTCCCTTTAACATGTACTATGTATCTCTATAAAATGTATGAAGATACAAGGGTGTACGTGCTATATTGTGGCCTCTTGGCAAGGATACACAAATACACACTCATAATCATAATCATGCAAACATGTACAGATCAACTATTGTTTTATATAATTTGGCCATAAATATTGATTCAAAAGACTAGTTTGCAAACATAATATTCAAAGAAAGGTGGTTCCTGGCAACCCCGAGAGCTTGCCAGATAGCAACAAAGAATGTAGGCAAAGGTAGATTGTAATATTGATTAGTTTGAACAGGGGGTGTTTCACAAATATTCAAAGTTGAACTTAACTCTAAGGCCATGAAAAATAAATTGTTGGATTGGCGTAACCCGCCCGACCCTAAAAATACTGGCGCTAATGCACGCCGACCCTAGAGGTTGTTCTGAATTTTATTCAAAAAAAAAAAAATATTAAAAAAAAAAATAAATAAATAAAAAATTGCAATAGAATTTGGAATTTCGATGTGTTATGTGTGTGTTTTTGTGGATTTGTGCTGAAAAAAAATAAATAAAAAAATCCTGACCGACCTACCCTAATTTTTGGTTGCCCGTTACGCCAATCAAACAATTTTTTTTTTTGGGCCTAAGTTTGTCTTAACAATGATGGAAATCCATTTGTAGCAAGTATGCAAGTATTTGAAACTTCCAAACAAAACTGGGATTAATTATTTCAAGGCTACCTGATAATAACAAACATTAAATGCTTTGATCAAAATGTATGCCTTTTCGAAAGAACCGTTTCAACAATTTGACAAAGAAACTAACGGCTTTCCATAATTCAACTTTGAATCTTTCTGAAACATCCTCCTGGTTAAATTAATAGTCAAGTCATTTCGGCAAGGGATTAACACACATAACTTTGCTATGCTAGAACATCAGGCTATTAGAAAGTACCTCTAAAAGAGGCTAACCATCATGTGAAAAAGAATTGAAAAGACGATAAAACAAATCTTGTCCAGCCGTTAACTGCTTACATTAATATATAGTTTTATCCTAGTACACCACTAGTCAAAGAAAAACAAAACAATATAAACTCAAATGCATCATTTTAAAAGTAGTCATAATTTAATCTAGTATATTTTCTCTGTACAGAGTATATCCAATGATTTTGTTTGCATCGTAGAGTATGTACATATACACAGATAAAATTGAAGAAAAAATCTAGAAAGAGTTCATACCAATAATAGGAATTAATACCCAAATCTCTTACCTACATGTCTGCGTTGAATATTGTAACACAGCACCCTAAATTCCAATGGACTAAAAGAACTTGGTTACATTTAACTCAGTGAAGTTTAGATAGATGAATATCATCTCACTAACACCAGTTACAAAGTTCTACTAGTATTTCAATATACCTTCTGATTGGCACACAAACAATTAGTTTCCCTTAATTATAGAATTTACATCAATATTAGCAGTTTAATATAAATGTTTTGTTCCTAGTCTTACTTGTAATCATTAGAATACATGTACATCAACATTTTCCTAAAAACTACCTCCATACAGGAACATTCCTGAAAGAAATAATCTTTAAAATTATTGTACATTGCAATTTTAATTTGACGTGTATTTAAAAACAAAATGCAAAACCACTCTTTAGATACTAAAGACCAAGGATAACACATCTAAAACTTATTACAGGAAGTAAAGATTTTGCTATGCCCAAAATGAATTATGATTTCAGTCTTCTTATATGCTTCAACAAAAATTGGAATGTCAAATATCTGACTGAAATATAAAAATTAATTGAAAATAGGATGCAAATACTTTGGAATGGACATTGTACATATAAAATGCTAATTAGCTAGACAATTATTTTTAAAAGTTTTGATAAGATGTAATTCAAAGCTTTACAAATTTAAGTTTTCAAGGTGATATTATTAAAGTAACAAGGTCTTAAATACTCATCTATTTTGTTTGTAACCCAAGACCACACAGCAACTACACAATGTAAGCTGCAGAAGGGGGCAAGTCATACGGTAGCTTTGCACTAAAATTTGGGTTTGCATACAGTAGTTCGGGACTAAAGATGTGTAATTGTGTACTCTACCACAAACTTTTTTACCTTTACTTTTATGCTGACATAATGTATCACATGAAGTATGTTATAGAAATACATTGAGTCTAGGGGTCATCATAAGGAACACTTTACTAAACTGGGCTCCAAAAGAAACTTATCACTTTTTCAGAGCGACGCTCACTAAAATCCATAGCATCAAATTGAACCATATTTATACACAGATAAGCTATCATTCTCCTTATGAAGCATATCTGAAAAATTAAAAGTTTGCTTTTGCCAAAAAAAGAGAAAAATGCCGTGGAATCACTACAGGTCACTTTTAAAAAATCACAGAAACTGCTCGCTGCGAACCTCCACGAAAGGCGGTCTATTCAGAACTTTCAATAGCTATTCATTCAACTTCAAAGCGGGTTATGTAACCACTAGACTGGCTATTGTCCGTGCCGAGCTCTGTGCCCGGAAGGCGAGCAGTTTCTGTGATTTTTGAAAAATTACCTCTTGCGATTTCACCTTATTTTATTCTTTGACTAAAGCAAACATAATTTTTTTTTGATGACCTTGCTAAGGGGTATTATAGCTAATCTATGCCCAATTATGATTCATTTTTATGCTTTGGATTTTAATGTGTGTCGCTCTTAAGAAGTGATAAGTTTCTTTTGGAACCCAGTTTATTTCGGTGCTGCAGAGACACTGGTCGGTATTCATTACTCAAGTAAAAATTTGAAGCAATCTGTAAGTTATACTTAACCAAAATTAAAATTCAATGAACACATTCATTGAACATTTTAAACAAATTTATGACTTCACTAACATTCTATTAAGCAGCATAAATCAAATTTGAATACGAGATACAAAGTACATTTTGAATCCTAGCAAACTACTAAGTAAATTTCTTCTAAGTATTGAATTAATTCTCAGCACTGTCCTCATTATTATTTTTTATCACACTTTCATTAAAAAGCTAAACTTAAAATCAGACATACCTTAAATTAATGACATAAATTACTATAATACGGCAAGTTAACAGTTGAAATTGAATACAGAAATCATTAGCACAGAGTGGACGGAATAAACTAATAAGCAGAATACATCTTGAGATGAATACCTAGTCCAATATTAAACAAGTCCCTATAGTGATGAAGAAAATTTATACAAATTATCATACATGCATGTAGTTCATACAGTATCAACATAAATGTTTCCTTCCCATTTCTGGCAAAATTTGACAGCAGATAATAGAACTGTTAGTTTACAAAATAACACTTGTTTTCTTAAACTTTTAATTTAAACTTAAATCTAAACCTATTTTATGTTGCAAAGTTTTGTTATTTCATGCTCATATTGAAGTCACACACTTTCTAAACCTTTCCTCTATGTCATTTTTAAAGACAGTACTTAGAATTCACACTAAATTGAGGCTTTACAAAATGTGGTAAAAATTGTTTGTACTAAATTACAACTAGTCTAATGCTGAATCTATTAATGGCACTCATGTCAAATTTGCGTCCACTTTAAAATGATTGTCTGATAACTACCTCTATGAGACAATAAAATGGAGAACTTCTAGCAAACATTAAACAAAGAAAACCCAATAAAGGAGAACAAATTAATATGTAAGTTGTTGAGTCAAATCCTAGTAGATTACGTGCTCTTGGATCCCATGTGTCAGTGAAAGCAGACAAGCAGCAAAGTGAGTTGTGCCATATCATTATAAAGAAAGCAAAAAGTATAGCAACATATTAGTAAAATCTACACCAAATCTATGACACCATCAGCCTTTTTATTTTTACTGTAAAAATTGGCAGACTTACATTTAAACAGAAGATAATGAAAACTGAAACAATCAAAATTTTGAAGGTTATTCTACATTTAACCCATTCCCTTTGATATTCTAAAATTCCCATAGACTTTGTACATAACCCACCCAGTTCCCATAAGCAAAGTGTTAAACAAATAGTACTTTCATCTAATTATGAAGGGGAGGTGGCACATGCCCCTAATTTCAAGACATGGATGGCATGATGGTTACTTTAGCATGGCACGTTACAAGAAAGAACCACGCATTAACGTACGATGCTAATACTGTATTTGCCCTCTTCCTAATTCTGGTAGAGTTCAGAGAGACATTGCGACACATGCCACTCCACACCAAACCCAAGTAACTTAAAATGAGGTCGCAAGGTAGCAAGCAGTTGACCAAGTTGATGTCAACTCCAGCCACATGTACATACATTACACCTGAATACAGCTTGCACCCTCACTCAGATAAACTGATTAGTTATATCAAAGCACTTTTTATCCATTTTTGTAAGCGCTATATGAGGTTATTATTTTCCGGCCAGTATTACACCAAGAAAAGGTCATTTATAACTTGTAAACAATTTTATTACAATTAGTATAATGCACAATCTCCACAGACCGACTAACAGGACCTCTGGTTCCATCCTCCACAAGTTAAGCCGGAAGCACACAGAGCTGACTCGAGCCGATCCAACTGGTTTTCAGTCAGGCTAGCGTCAGTTTTACTCTGTCGGAGCCGATTCAACATTTTGAATTGGCCTCGACTAACCTCTGACTGGCTCCAGACTGGCAAAACCCGATTCGTGAGGCAACGTATACTGGGCTGATCTGAATGAAAACCAGTTGAATCGGGTCGAGTCGGGTCTGTGTGCGTTGGGCTTATATGCACAACATCACGAGAGGAGTATCCTTCATGCTGGCCTATTGATCTAGGCTCATCTTTCATGCAAAAATATATTTTCATGAAGAACCTAATGAAAACTAGCAGTATGTTACATGCATGTAGTACCCTGGCAGAATATTCTGAAAGCATGGCTCATCTTTTATTGTGATAAACGCCTTCTTTTCATCAAGAATCATATGAAAGCCGACAAGCCCAAGGCTGAGCTTTCTGGAAACAGAAAGGCTTCAAGAACGAATTCAGCCTCATCAGACCATCACAACCTTTAATGACCGTGTAGCTGACCTCATCTGTGTTGGACTCTGTTAAGAATGGCCCATATGGAGACTTCAAACGAAGAGCCATGAGAAGAGAGGTGTGATGGTGTTGGGGACCTGCTCTTGAGTAGAATCACCAAAAGAGAGAAGAGAAGAGATGAGCAGACCTCATCTGTGTTGACCGGCACGCAAATTATATCTGTCTGCGGAATGTGCTCTCGCTCGGAGCGTGGATCTTCCCGCCCCACCGGGTCCAGGTCGAGAACTAACTGGACGATGACCCTTGAAGCCCCCTCCCTATATATGATAAAGAAAAGAGATGCAGAGTTGGTATTAGATGGACAGCTACAATACAGTCAAACCTGTCTATAGTGGCCACCAAAAGTTATCCCCTGCAAGGAAAAACAATGCTATGGAACCTGTCTAATCTATAGTGGACACCTGTCTACAGTGGCCACTATTCTTGCTTCCCTTGTGGTCACTATACACAGGTTTGACTATGTTGGATTACTTCAACAAAATACATGTGAAGGGAAATTTTGCTGTTGTTTACAGGGCACTTCAGGATAAAGACATTCCAGTAAAGGGACAAAAATGTGAAAATAGATGAAGAGTAAGAATAATTTTCTATCAATTTGAGAAACAGCCAATGATAATACATACAGCTACCATAATCATTATGGTGGTTACATAATATATAGCACACAATCCGACTATAACAGCACACCATTGCTAACACACACTGGCAGCCTGTTATATTCTAAAAGGGATAGAAGCATAGTCTTGTGCAACCACATCATCAAACAACCATTTAATTTAAATATCTAACATAATGTACTGCCAGTGTAAAATCACAGAAAACAGGATATACTCACTAGCCCACAGAAAGCTACAGCTATACAGACAAAGCTTTAAAGTTATAATTTCATGCTCCATGATTATAGCAAATAGTAATAAACACAAACCGTTTGGTTTGGGCAAAATAAATAGATAACACACACACCAACAGATACATACTTGGCAAGTAAGTGTACTACTTCTAATTCTAACACTTACTACGAAGTACTAATATTTCACTGTTTTTTATCCAAAATAAATTTGAAACTTAAGAATTATTGCAAAAAATTAGAGACTTGGAATAGCATGCATAAAATGAGAACTTAGTCTTACATTGCATTGGAGCAGGAGTGATGATCATTATCATACGTTAATTTGATATATCATTACAGTAATTAAATATGGCTTTATTTTATTTCTAATTTCCTGATATTTATCATCTATTCTTATAATATTCCTGACCCCCCCCCCCCCCCACACATCTCTGTGGAAGGGGAGGGGGGAGGGGGAGGGGTAGCAGCCAAATATTACTCTTTTTTCAGGCTGAAACCATACATATTTTTTCTTGAACAAATGAATAACATCCAAGTCTAACCACAAGTTTCCATCAAGAACATCAACACTGAATAAGAATAATACAGAAAGAAAAAGCACAACAATTACTATGTACTACAGCTCTGTTGTGGCTTACATTCATAGCTTTCGTGGCTTCCTGGCCTTTTGAGGTTAATATGCAAATAAAAAGAAAAAAAGTCAGCTGAACTGAATTGTATGATATGAAGAACAGTTAGTTACACGTGGGGAAGTCAGTAGTTGAAAATAATGAAAACTCTATTCAATACATGTGCGCAAACATCTAAAATATTATACATTTTACATGCATTAATACATAATATTGGCATACCACACTACTAGGAATGCACATTACAGGGGGAGGGATACATGTGTCTGCCATATCATGCTGAAATCAAAACAACACTTTTTGAATTCAGATTGCTCTTGAAACATAACTGCAGTTTCTCCTGGACACCAACTCTTTCTATTCCTGGCTAAGTCCTGGGGGTGTTTAACAAAGATTCTAAGTTGAACTTAACTCTAAGTTGGTCTTAACTATTATGGAGAGCCATTTGTAGCCTTGGAATAAAATCAATTCAATAGCAAAAGTGCAAGTATTTTAGATTTTCCATAAAATTTATATCAAGAACATTAAATCTCCTTGATAATAGAAAATATTATTGTGATTTGAATCCACATTTTATGCCTTTTAAAAGAACTTTTTCAACAATTGTTCAAAGAAACTGACAGCTTTCAATACATTTTAACTCACTTAGAGTTAAGTTCAACTTAGAATCTTTGTGAAACACCCCCCTGGTCAGTTCTGGCTAAATGATTCATTTCAAATCAAAATTTACCACCACTTCCCAAAGGTAAAAACAGAAACCAGATATTATTTTCCCTGCCTGCCCTGATTATATATAACACAGTTGCAAGGGATGATTTAGACCCCCACCATCTCATTAAAAAGTAATAACAGAAGAGGTCCAGTATAAATCATTAGTCATATTTTAATACAAAGTCTTCAAAATGTAATATTTCCCCGGATACTTACATAAACTGGGGGTCTTGGGTGCATGACAGGGTAGGCTGGGGAGAAAGAACCGTTCATGTCCGCAGTCACAGCTATGGAGAGAAAAGGTTAAGCACGCCATAGAGTTTTAATAGACCGTTTACCAACTTATTTAAGTTGTATGCATATATTCCAATGCTATAAATGAACTGTTTTGCCTTGTGGCCCAGTCTGGGGAGTAAAACAAGATTTTTGACATTCTATAGTGGCCCAAATCTTGAATCTGGTAGCCCCAAACAAAGAAAAACATTACAAATTCTTGTATATTTGGTCGCCCGTTCGGGCTAGTTTATACCCCGGCAACGCTACTATCTGCATGCAAGTTAGAGTCCAAGTGTGAATGGCTATTCTTCAGGTCATCAGGCAAGGAACATAAATAAGATGCAAAGTTTGCACATACTCAGAGCTGCCAACCTAGTAAAACAGACAAAAGGAATCCAGATGGCCAAAAAAGGGAATTTGAATCAAACAAAAAAGGAATTTTTGTAAATGAAACTTATTTGCAATACGCAATGAATATAAAAAAAGAACACTGTTACTTCTAAAGTGAAGTAGCAAAAGCTATGGTGTGTTCAATGAGACCATCCAAGGGACACCAAAATTGTGACCGGCTCTGTCACTTTGGGTAATTCATCGGGAATATCAAAATTGAGATTGTTAGTGTTTTGAATTCTCTAGGATTTCAGCTTTAAAATGATATACAACTTGATAAGTATGAGTTTTTTGAAGGCTAGAAAAACGCAAATTAATAACATGGACCAGAGCCCCGTGATTTGTCAAACAACGGAGAAAATCGCTTCTAAAGTTTTGCATCCATTCAGAAAAGCATTCTCACACACCGAGCGAGAAGTTGAACGGTTCGCTTTCACCTTTCCGCTTTTCGTAATCGATCAGCAAACGAAATAATGCATGCACAGTTATACTGTTATTCATCGGCCAATCAGCAACGCTTACGCCGGTATTACGTAATTGTACAAAGCCTCAGCCCTAAGTCTCAGTTGATCGACAAACTAGCCCATGTGCTGCCCTTTGATGTGCATGTATTACAACCGCGGTGTATTGTGTATGTACGTACCGCCATAACCCACCGCATCATATTCACCATACCGCCGCTGTACCACCGGTAGACAAAAGAAAAGCGCAGTTTGATACCGTATGATATGGTACGCTGCACACGCACACTGCACACTTGCGGCATGCCCAGCGCGATTCAATGCGGTACCCATAGAATTATAAACAAACCAACTACTCGTTTACTATACAGTAAGTTAAATGCCGCGAACGCTTCCTGGAAATGTACAACACACGGGCAATACAACTCTATTCAGGTTAGTCTGACCAATCACTGTACAGCTACAGTGCTTTCTTCTTGCAGCTCGCCGCGGCGGTACGGTCGAATCACACACACATAGCTGGCGCGTTCGTTTCACAATCGATCATGATCAGTCAGCGCGGATTTACTGAGTTTCTGGTCGAAACCGAAATGAAGGTTGCTTAGAAAAATCATTATTTACGGCATAAAAAATTAGATTAAGGACCTGACATTTTCAGAGAATGTAGATGAAACATGTAAGTATCAAATCCCATAAAGTTAAAAATTTCAGCCAAAGACAATATTTTATGATTTTGAGGCTCTAAGTACTAAAGACCCATCCCGACTTTACACCCATTCTCTGGGAGCCGGTCTCAATTGTCTTTATGTGCAGGTGGTCTTTAGATGTGCAGCTTCATTTACATGTAAACTGCTTCCTGGAGAATCAAGATAAGTGGTCTTAATAAACATGTGGTATTACATACAAGTAAAAGCTCATTACCAAGTTTTGACTGCATTTAGATTACATGTATTAATTTCCATTTCATGATAGTGATTTACAAAGTACTTGTAAACAACTTATTTCACTTTAAAATGTAACTTATTTAGACAGGAATCCTTATCCATCAACAAACCATCACCCAAAGATGAACTTTCACACATAAACAAAAAATGGATCTGCTTTTTGCCACATCTAGAAAACAGGGCTTATACCATACACGCCCAAACTACAAAACAGTACAACACAGGTCTTCTGAATGAAAATACTCACTCTTTAGTCTTGCATTCAGCCTGTCCAGTGACTCCATGATTTTAGCCTCTTCAATTGATAGTGCACTTGGGTGAACTGGAAACAGAAAAATAAAGGAAAATGATTACAGAATGAAATGAGCATCAATAATATCAAGACTACTATTAACATAAAAATTAAGAATAATATATAAAATAAATTTACATGCCAATAAAAGCCTAGAAAATTATGATACATGAAAATGTAAGAAAATGATTTGTAAAAGATCTCCAAACTTATGCATGATTTAATTCTACTTCTGTACAATTTTAAGATCTTTTACAAAAAAGTCAAATTCCATGACCTTTCCAGGCCCTGTGTGAACCCATTTTGTTTACCCCTTTACTTTGCTTGTATATTGTTAAAAAAATAAATGTTCAGGTGTGTTACTTGTCAAAAAGTACCAGCTAGGTTCGTGAGATTGGCTCCATTGGGCTTACTAGTATAATGAAAATAAACAACAACTAAATATCAATCAATAAATAAAACTACAGTAAAATGTATTACCTCTCTTATCAGGATGATGTCTCTGCTGCTGCTCAATGACAGCGACAATGTCAGCATCATCTGCATTCTGCTGGATCAAGTTCTCAGCGTGCTGGAATGCCATCAGACTGTCTGTCACTGTAGGTGGTAGAGAAAAACAAATGTTAAATTTGTGCTTAGCATCAGTTATATAACAAATTCAACAATAACCTTAATAACTCTAATCAATCGTTTCTGCATTCTGCCAGATCAGCCTCTTAGCGTGCTGGAATGCCATCAGACTGTCTGTCACTGCATAGATATTATGGAGGAAAAAAACATTTAATGTTTAGGGGTACTTTTCATGCTTACCGGTCTTAAAATAGCACCCTTCATTTTTGTTCATCTTACTCTATAAGAATTTACGTCTTTATAGACTTCGGGGATCTTTCATGCTTTTCTACGGCTAAATTGCTCTGAGTCTTGCATCTATTTCAGTGAGATAGACAAGATGGTTAAATATCAAGATGCTGTCAGATTTTTTGTATTACTCCTCGCATCATTTATATGAATAACATCAATAAAATCAAGTTTCTAAATTTGTTTAAATAACAACAAAAACACAATAAGATTGTTCTTACTATCTGGTCCTTGCTGCACTGTCCTTGATCGTCCAGGCCCCTGCATGCTCTGCTCTGGCACCTGCTGCGGTTGAGGGACATTCCTTGTTGCACTAGATGTCCTGACATGGGGAGGTCTTTGCCTCTGCTGGAACTGTTGAGCATGCGTGCCTGAATCGCTGTTGGTCCTCCATCTGGGTGCTGTCACCTGCCTCCGTAAGGTATCCTTGTAGTTGCCACTAAGACCTGGCGGCTTGTTGGATGGCGGTGCCACACGCAGGTTGGCCGTTATCCTCTGCTCTTGAAGATTAGCTGCAAGAGGTGGTTTTCCACTTGGTGTTGGACCTGTCGGGATGCCATTCCTCAGCTCGGGAGTGTCATCGTGCGTACTCGTGTGTAAGCACGTTCGCACTTTATCCCAGAGGCAGTTGATCTCATCATCTGTCGGGGTCTTGTCCAGCCGGATCCCATTCTGCACGACTGGGCCCTGAGGCACTCTTTCAGACTTCCTTTCCTTTTGAGGCTGGTTCTGTACGGCTTCTGGGATATTTGCAAACCTGCTGTTCTTCATCTGCATGCTGCTATTCCTGTCCTTTGACACTGGCTGGTTGACGGACTTGGGTCTGGGAGGTGTAGTGGTGACGGCTGTTCCCACACCACCACCAAACCTATCTTGCACAGTCCCCCCCGATATGAGCCTTGGTTTTCGGGGATGCGCTGCATTTTCTGTTGTTGTCGTTGTCCGTGTGGTTTGCGTATCTACACTCTCACCATCATCACTATAATTCATGTCTGTCCACCTGACATTCTTCTTTTGTGACCTCAAGCCACTCAGTTTGCCCATCTCCAGGCTGTCCCTCATGATAGCTGCTGCCAGACCTCTGGTCTTCTTTTCTTTTGCAGGAGTGTCAGCTTTGTGGCCTTTGTGGGTCTTGAGGATACTCTTTGGTGGAGACACCTCTTGTATATCTTCTTCTGTCGATGGCTCGGCCCTATCCTGCGGCGTGGTCATTCCTTGAGATGCTTGAGACACAACCCTGCTATCCCCAGGATAGCCTTGTTCTACATGTCCACTAACACCCGCTGGTTGGCGCGATGGCAAATCCTGAGTTCTCACACCGTATGATACCGCCGGAGCAACGGTTACAGCAGTAGCAGTCGTGAGTGCCGAATACGGCCTTGATCTCTGCGTGGTTGTGGCAGTCGGTGCACTTGTATGATGTGGCACAGGTGGCTTACCGCTGGGTTTCGACTGGGACCAGGCTTGTGTGGATGCACTTTTCCCTTCTTGGGCAATATCAGACTTTGCAGTTCTGTAAGTACTTGTGTTGTATGGGGAACTCTGGGTGCCAGAGGTTTTAGAAGGTTTAACTCCAGGGTTAGGCGGTCTTGACCCATCATTGCCTATCTGATGACCAGCATCATTGACCTTCTCATAGCTGCCCCGCATCAACACATCATTGTGATACAAACTGTAATTGGATATGTCATTAGGCACTCTTGACTGGTTACCCAAATGGCCTGTTCTCTGAGTGAGATCTGAGTTTGACTTTTGCTTGTCCCTTTGCTCCTCTAGGCTATCAACACTAGATACACTCCCACTCCTGTGCAGAGTACCATTAGTATGACCTCCACCACCAACACCACTGTTAGTCTCATTCTGGATGGCTTGACTAAACTCCTGCAGAGTCCTTTGCTGCTGAGCAATGAGCTGCTGTTGTTGAGCCACTATTTCCTGCTCAAAAAGACTGGTCTGAGAGTCTACTCGTCCCAGGTTTCCAGAAGTATTTGAATTTGGTGTAGGATATGGATATCCCTTACTAGCCTCCGTTCCATCCGGAATGTTATTTGCATTGGAGTCAGTGTACAACCCGTTGTAGTGTGAAGTGGCCGGGTAGGTGGATGCCTGGGGCATTCCATTATGCTGGTAGGCGGTGTAGCCTTGTCCGTATTTGAGGGACAGCGGAGAGGGGACGGCGACCATTTGCAACATTTCGTCCAGCGATGGAGTTCCAGTTCCACTCCCATGATCTACAGAAATATGAAGCATGAAGAAAGCAAATTACTGAATACTCTTCTCAAATTAAGAATCAAGATTTTATAATAATTTCTGTAAAGTATTGCCAGACAGATAAAACCATTATAACATTTTGTTGGCGATCAAAAGAGTGAAAGAATTATTGTTAACCTTCCTTTCTTAACTGGTAAAGGTGATACAACAAAATGTATTGCATTTTGTTCAATTGTATTTATTTTATCTGCTATTAGAAATGACATATAGAACAGGTCATTAGAGATTCAAAATAAATGATAGTCTATGGCCATGGTTGAATAAGACTTCAACATATCTTTCTTTCTAATACAATAAGACGAACAAACTATTTTACATGTCGCAAAGAATGAAGAATACAGAATGGTTTGACATTGAAAGTACAATACACTGTTTAAATCTTTTCACAAATTATATCCAGGCTTACTAGATCGTCAACCTAAGGATTTGATTTATAATATAAGAAGTTTAACATGATTGGCACTGGCAATATATATTTTGTTTATGAAAGAAATGAAATAAAATGAAATAAATATGGGAGAAACGTACTACGGGGTGAATCCATGCGATGACCTCTGGCCATGGGAATGCCATCCTTAAGGGGACCCCCAGGGTAAGCAGGAGCTGAAAGGAGATGGTATCATGCAAAGGATATCAAAGCAATAACATGTAGCAAGGATATACATTACAGTCAAACCTGTCTTAGTGGCCACATGTCGGGGCTCAATCTTTTCTTTGAGGTGGCCAAATTGATACATCAGATAGACTCTTACCATAAACTTGGCGTAGAGCATTAGCATACTTGCCAACATTTGAAAGTCAGAAAACTGAACGCCCAATTGCGAGGGAGCGGAGCGACCGAGGGGGGGGGGGGGGGGGAGGGTGTGGGAGGAGGGTGTCCCCCCTCCCACGTTAGGGAGCTTTTTCATTTTTGGACGTACAATTGTGCAATCTGGTGCATGCTAGGGCTGTAGTGAAACGGTTACACGACGGTTAACCGACCGGCATCGGCAAAAACGTTTTCATTTCCACGGTTTCGGTTAACCGAAAAAAAAAAGAAAAACAAAATATCAATTTTTGTTTTCTTTTTTTTTTTTTTTTTTTTTCATTCCCCATTCTATAGATTCGGTCAGAAAATGGCACGTTGAACCCTGCCAATCTATTGCTAAAGTAAAGGTATTTTACATGTAACAAAATGTTCAAATAAACAAATGGTAAGAGGATTAATGAATAGATTAAACCTGGTAAGAGCCAAATTTAGAAGAATCATTTGTGATGAGATATCTGAAGGCTTTCATCTTGACAGCGGTTTGTAGACTAACATGGCACTGCCCTGCTGATTACAAGTGAAAAAACGGACAGATATCGGATGGTACATGTATGTCCGTGAAGAAGAAGAAAAAAAAAAAAAAAAAAAAAAAAAAAAAAAAAAAAAAAAAAAAAAAAAAAAAATCGATTTTTTTTTTTTTTTTTTTTTCTTTTTTTTTTTTTTTTTTTTTTTTTTTTTTTTTTTTTTCAAAAACGGAACGTTCCGTTTTTTATGGCTATAAAAACTTAAAAAACGGGACAATTCCGTTAAAAACGGAACGGTTGGCAAGTCTGCATTAGTTGTTGGTGGCCGATACAAGAGTTTCTAGTGGCCAAATGAAGATTCATTGATAGGCAACCACTAAGGGTAAGCCCTGGTCTATAGCAGCCAACCTGCCTATAAAGCAGGGCTCGACACTCACACTGGCCCACTGGCCCGGGACCAGTGAAATTGCACTTCGGGCCAGCAAAAATGTATAAAAGTGATATCTTGGTGGCCCGATTGGGCCAGCAGATTTTCAACCCGACATTGACAAAATAAGAAAAATCTTGTTTTCTTCCATGTTATGCTTCATCTATAATCACAGGTTTGATCAGGAAAGAGTGATATTTTGAATAGTAAAAAGTTTACTCATGAAATACAAATTTTGGGCCAGTAAATTTTCCTTTTGGGCCACCAGAAAAGGGGAAAAAGTGTGGAGCCTGAAAAGGCTTGAAAAGACTGAAAAGGGGATCCCCTGCAGAACAAAATCTCATGGAAACTGTCCATAGGGGTCATCTGTCTACAGTGAGCACTATTTTTGTTTAATATGTGGACACTATACACAGGTTTGACTGCTTAAAGCTTAAAGCTTGATTTCATGAATGACTAGATGCATGCAAATAAATATGACTCTGACTGGGTTCACAAACAGTTCCACAAGAAGAGATTGTTGAAATTTTATGTTCAAATTATAAAATTAACATTCTGACATAAGCATGAAAAAAGAAACACTATTATACCAGATTTGGAATTCGTACTAAATGTAGCTTGCTCATGATTTTGAACTTTTGAGTATAAAGATCTAATCTATAGATGGATTAAAACCATGTAACTTCCCAACCCCCTCCCCTGGATAACAAATTGTATTTAAAGCCCTAGTCACATATCCCCGGATAGCGTTAACGGACGCTTAACAGAGAGCCAAATTATCAATCAATTTGTTTGTGTTTCGATTTCATTCGTTGTCAGGCAATGTACATTGTTCTATCCGGCATAATGTTTTGTGCATGAAGCTATAGAGGGCATCCGTTCATTGTTCTATCCGGCATAATGTTTTGTGCATGAAGCTATTGAGGGCATCCGTTCATTGTTCTATCCGGCATAATGTTTTGTGCATGAAGCTATTGAGGGCATCCGTACATTGTTCTATCTGCCATAATGTTTTGTGCATGAAGCTATTGAGGGCATCCGTTCATTGTTCTATCCGGCATAATGTTTTGTGCATGAAGCTATTGAGGGCATCCGTACATTGTTCTATCCGGCATAATGTTTTGTGCATGAAGCTATTGAGGGCATCCGTTCCGGCGATATGTGACAACACCCAAAGCTTTGACTATTCAGCAAATTCAAAATAAATGGCAAAATTAAATCAAGAAAGTAAGGAGAAGATGGAGAAGACATTGACTTGGTAAAGGTGCGCATACTGTTTACTTTCTAATATAGCTAGAGGACTTAATTCATTTTCCTTAACCACTTTCCAAAGTTAGCTCTGGCCCACTGGCCACTAAAAATCATCTTTGGTCCACCAAATATCATTGATGCTTCTTTCCACTAGACCAAATAGGCAACTAAATACAACATAATTATTAATGTTTTTCTTTGTTTGGGGCCACCGGATTCAGTTTTTAGGCCACTCAATTTTGAAAAATCTTGTCTTTACTTGCTGGTTCACCAGCCAAAAATGTAATTTGAACTATAAATGTACTCTGTTAAATTCATGACCTTGATTTATTCCTAGTCTTACCCGTGTTACCCTGCCTCTGACCACTGCCCCCTTTGTTCAGCCGTTGGTATCTGTTGGTGGCTTCCTGTTGCCGTTGACGCCGCTCTTTCAACACCTGTTCTCTCCTCTTCGCCTCCCGCTGGGCTTCAAGCTTCTTCTTATTCTCAAGAGCCCTGTATTTGTCAAAGATATGATAGATTTACTGCCATGTTAATACCTCTAGATTCTAACTCTAAGGCCCAACCTGAATCGATGAACTTGTTTGTTGAATTTAAAACAAAATGTTGGTTCACAAATAAACAATATATTTCAGTTTATATTTATCTGACAATTGCTGACAACCAGTTTGAGCATCTAGTATAGAAAGGAAAGTTTAATTACATTTGATAATTGATAAATGATGATGAAAAGAAAATGAACACTATGATCTATGGATAAACCTAGGATAAACAGTAAAGACATAATGATTTTGATGGTAATGACAAAAATATGATGGTGACAATGATGATGAACAAGACAATAGTGATGATGTTGATAATTGATCTGATAATGCAGTAGAATGTATTGTGATAATGATCATCATCAGTACACTAAAAAAGGTTTCGCCACCACATCCATCATACTTGCGTCTCCTGTTGGTATCCGCCGCCATCTTGCGCACCCTGTCCTGGATGAGAATGATGATTTATAACGATTAAAAAATAACACGAAAATCAATCATGATTGATGAGGATCGTTATGATTACAAGGTAATTGAATATTAATGATGATAATTAATATATCAGTAAGTACATAGATAGAATGAAATCCAACATACTTGCGTCTCCTGTTGGTATCGGCAGACATCCTGCGCACCCTGTCCCGGGCAGCCACCTGCACCGCGTGCTCCACCTCCACATCTTTACCCGCCTCGTCCTCCAGGATTCTGAACCTGTTGCTGAACAACACTTATTGTCAAGGAATTTTAATTATCACTTTTGAAGTTGAACATCAATAGATGTTAGACCCTTCATCTAAGGCTGTTGACGAGTCCCGGGTACCCGGGTCCCGCCGAAAAATGTCGAGTCCCGGGCGCAAAAATCGATACTCGATATCCCGAAAAAAAAAGCAAAAAGTCCCCTTTTTGAACGCCCGAGTTATCTGCCCACTCTCATTTTCTTTTCATTCCTTTTTCCCTCTTTGAACTCCCGAGTTATCTGCCCACTCCCATTTTCTTTTCTGTCCTTTTTGTGTTCATGCACTCTGTAATAATATGCTAGTTATCATTCAGTTCATTAACTCATGAGAGATGCAATGTATTAAACCCTTGTTTGAAACTTCATATTTGTCTATCGATCTCTTCACTTACGTGTATTATATGTATGTGTACCTATCGCGCACCGCATGTGCATCGAATTTAAACACCACACATTACAAGGCACATGTACATACATTTACACCCCAAAACAACCACTTATCGACTCTTTAATTATTCATGCATATTCATGATGTCACAGCCAATCAAAAGACGACAATGTGACACGCACGTGACACGCACTTGTGTACGTTAGATCGGTGCCTCGCTAGCCCATACATGTAGTGCGCTGTACTGTATAATACAGTAGCACGCACCTCGTGGCGGCCTCGTGCATTGCACAATATATTTTGTACACAATCGGTGCTTCCTAATGCTGTCATACATGTTACTATGCTTCGATTGGCTGTAGCTGAATAGGCCACGCCTCTAATGTGTATCAGAGGCGTGGCCTATTCAGCTACAGCCAATCGAAGCGTAGTAACATGTATGACAGCATTAGGAAGCACCGATTGTGTAGGACACCACGAGGCGTACGTACGTACATGTACCGCAGATCCGAATCACCGATCTGTGTTACACGCACGCGCTACGCACGCGTACGTGTACACATAGAAGTATGACACCAACTGCAGCAGCTGCCGTGTATGCAGTTTCGCTGCTGCGCCCGCAAATGAAGTTGAACAACGTAATACGAATGAAAAATGAAATTGTATCGGGAGTCATCGATTCATTGCATGTACACAATGATAATCGCTCGTTGGCAGAAAATATCCAAAAATAGTGGCGCGACGACAATCACATTCGGCGAAGTGTGTGTTGAAGTTACGATCGGCCACCGAGATCATTTGTCTTATTTTCGTCAGAAATTTCGTAATCAAGGTAAATTTGAACAGCATGTTACCATAATTCCGTTAAAATCATGTCAGAAATGATAATACTATAATTCATTTACGAATTTGCTGTATTTTAGAAGATGATTTATTGTCATAAATGCGCTGCATTTTTGTCACTTGAATGAACATGTTTTCCCAGCGGCATAACATGCCGATAGCGAAATCAACAAATGGTAAATTTCGGGTACCCGGGACTCGCCCGAAAAATTATCGCGAGTCCCGGGTAGTAAATATACCCGAAATCGACAGCCCTACCTTCAACTCATACATTAAAATGCAAATCATTAATTTACTATAGTAAATACCTAGATCATTTTTGTAACTAATACCAAGCCAGGCATGGAATTGAATTTGCACTATTTGGGTTTTAGTGAGAAGATAACCTAAATATCGATGGAATAAGCGGGAACAAATGACTGCGAACAAGTGCAAACAGGTTTTCATAAATACTGCAAACAAATTTGTTTGCAGTAATTTAGTTAACCTGTTCGCGCTTGTGGCATTCTCTTCGAAGACGTGCCCACGACTTTATGCATGACTAAAAGAACCCGAGTTCTATGCAATTTGTATAGCGCATCGGTTCTTTTAAAGTTTTAGTCAAGCATGCCAAGCCCAAGTCATGGGCACGTCTTCGAAGAGAATGCCGCGCTTGCCTTGTTCGCAGTAAAAAGTATTCATGGTCGCATGTCACCAACTGGTATACAAAAAGGGTGGCGTTGTTACATTTTTCTGAACGCTTGCGAAGAAAAAATGTCATAGTTCAGCAACCCCTTGTCCTATTAACCCAGTTAAGGTCTCATTTTAAAGCTGAAAAATAGGGCTACCAATGTGGAAAATACTATTGAAAACAAAGTTAATACTACAAAATGGCAGCTGTATATATTACACTGTCCGTTAGGGACAGCCGTGTTGCCATTTTTCTATTGGCCCGTTAAGGACGTGCGTAGTGGCGATGCGCAGTGTACTCCATACAGTTACGTGCTCTTACGTAGCAAAACTGCTAACAAAAGTATAGTTTGTAGCCTGAATCCTCCTACAACTTTTAGTGTCACTGCTGTCAACAAACATATAATACAACTACATAAACAAGTGACAAATATCACAAATATTTCACCAGTTGGATAACTCGAGCGATAGAAAACACCAACTAGATAAGTGAATGTGAGTGGCTGAGTGACGATGAGCAATCAAACTATATAATATGTTTATGGATATTTCAGCCGTTTCTGAACCGATTTTGTTCAAATAAAGTTTATTATGTCATTAGAATTGTAAGTCCTTTCAAATGTGACAGTCAGTTTTTCATTATCTCACAACATAATATTTTGTGAAGTGCCCCCCTTTACCAACAATCAACTATCCATTTTCTGTATGACTGACCGGCTTGTTGCCATTTTCTGTATAACTGACCGGCAAGTTGCCATTTTCTAGATATGACTGACCGGCACGTTGCCATTTCTTATATGACTGACCGGCACGTTATTGAATATATTGAATAGGAAATGGCAACAAGCCGGTCAGTCATACAGAAAATGGCAACATGCCATGCCGGTCAGTCATACAGAAAATGGCAACATGCCGGTCAGTCATATATAGAAAATGGCAACAATTAGCCGGTCAGTCATATAGAATTCTTTGTATTGGTCAATAATATGATGGTCACTTTTATAGAATGAGATAACAAGTCAACATGCTGGACAGGATAGTTGATTGTTGGTAAAGGGGGGCACTTCACAAAATATTTTGTTGTGAGATAATGAAAAACTGACTGTCACATTTGAAAGGACTTACAATTCTAATGACAGAATAAACTTTATTTGAACAAAATCGGTTCAGAAACGGCTGAAATATCCATAAACATATTATATAGTTTGATTGCTCATCGTCACTCAGCCACTCACATTCACTTATAATGCTTATCATGAGATCTATATCGCTCGAGTTATCCAACTGGTGAAATATTTGTGATATTTGTCACTTGTTTATGTAGTTGTATCATATTTGTGTTGACACCAGTGACACTAAAAGTTGTAGGAGGATTTAGGCTACAAACTATACTTTTGTTAGCAGTTTTACTACGTAAAAAACGTAAGAGCACGTAACTGTATGGAGTACACTGCGCATCGCCACTGCGCACGTCCTTAACGGGCCAATAGAAAAATGGCAACACGGCTGTCCCTAACGGACAGTTATATTACAAGTTGTAGGGGTGGCGGGGCAGGTGGAGGAGGAGCAGGTGGAGGAGGAGGAGGAAATGAGTAATTTACATGTCAAAATTGTTTGTTTATCTTATTTAATTTTTGTTGCTTTATGGAATTATCCATTTTACAGCAAATATAAAAACATTTTATAGGTCTTGAACATGAATTTTATTTTATTTTTTTGTACAAGGCCTTTTTATTATTTTGAGAGAACAGCTAGGTTGTACACCGTATTGTGTAGGCCTACACATGACAGTTAATTAAGGTAATTAGCCAAGTTGAAGTATGCTAATTAAGAAATCTTCCAATTTGAAGTTACTGTTAACTAAACATTAATATCTGCAGGTAAAAAGACAACTTTTTTGGCAATAAGATATTTCAAAGACTCATAGGAGCATCAGTATTGCTGAACTGCGGTACCGTATAATTAGGCAATTAATTAAAGTGTAATTAACAACCTATTGACTTGACTTCGAATTAACTTTCACTTCTCAATTTGATTATTAGGGTATCCATAATATATCCTGAAAATATGACTTTGAGTTTGATACATGAAAGTATTACAATTTTAGACTGCCTTAAGTGCAAAGGGTCCATTTTGAGAAAAACGCATTAGAAAATTCTGATTTACATTGCAGTCTATGGACTAATTAGTCATTTAAATTAGGCAATTATGCCTTAACGACAAACATTTTGAAGGTGAAAATGGTATGAATAATTAGAGTTTGACAATATCTATAACATATCTAAAAATACTTTTTTTGACCATTTTGACCATGTAACACAAATTTCACCACCTTGTGACATGCGACCTCATACTAATTTTTTAATTACTATTTACTGCAAACAATCTACAATATAGTAAGTGCATGCGAATGGGAAATTTGTTCGCAGTTAATAGCTTGTTCGCACTTCTTCACGCTTGTGCGCGCTCATTAGTAGTAGGACCCGTTTTGGACGCAAGAAAATGCAGAACAAATTAACAAATGCAGCCATTGGCATTAGTCATTATCAAGGAGAAATCAAGATTTACAATATAATTTACAACATTCATTCATTGGATTGGGCATTCAGTCAGCAATCCAGCATCACTCGCTCAGCCTCAGCTCACATCACTTCTTCAAGTTCAAGTTCATGCATGCACTGGACTGCCATGACTGCCAGTGCCACTAATTATAAATATTTTTTGTATTGAGTTTATGTACCCGTATGGTTCTGGTAGACTAGAAGTGATTATGTTTTACGCACTATAAACACAGTGTAATGTCAATGGAATAGGCAAGGATACGAATAAGTTCCGCGAGCTGTGTCTGTCAACATCGCTCCGACGCTTCTGTGACCAAATCTGACGAGTTTTGACGCAGGATCATATTGCACATCTTAATATCTTCAGTAATACTGTCTTTTAACTGTTTTTAAAACATCACATACCACGTAAACGGCGAATAAGTAGCACTCAATCACGACTCAGATAAAACTATCGTCGTCCATGTTCACGGTTTCCACAACTATGTTATGCAAATGAGATGACGTCAGTACACAACAGCGCCATCTGCGGCTTATTAACTTTCTTGATTCGGCGCCACACTGACCTCTTCGGCGCGCTTTGTCGTCTGCTATCACTGACCTCTACTAACTGACCTATTAGTAGAGGTCAGTGTCTGCTATGTACCTACACGACGTGTTCATAGCGATTAATGCACACTTTACAAACATTTTTGTTTGTTTGTATTCCTCATCATTTTTTTTTTAAATTGTTTAAACAAATGACAATGCAATTTTAAATGGGCCCGACCCCCGCGTAATTCATCCATACACTTGTGTGCGATGTAACATACACTGCTTGGAACAATATTATGCTTTGTAAATGCTACGCAATTTTGCCATAATTATAGCTAGATGTATGGATAAATAAAATAAACCTTTCAATAATGAATAATAATGTTTTTTTTTATTATTTAAAGATTTATTGTATTCATGCATGCATCTAGCCACATGGCAAACTTGCGTAGCATTTACAAAGCATAAAGCTACATACCGCACATCTAACAACACTACACGAAGTTGTGTCTAAATTTAAAGAGATACTACAGTTCGGGTCAAACAGAACTTAATTAACTAAAACATGTAATTAATACGTAAAACAGTTATAATTCATTGATCCTTGAATGGTAGTAAAACATATAAAGGGTTAAGTTACATTAGGACTGTTTTCATTCAAAAGCAGCCTTCAACACAAGAGGGCGTCCTCTCGACGTCTCAGGTTTCAACCATTTTTTTAATTAAAAAAATGTGGATGCGATGTTTGGTTTTATTTTTTTATTTTTTTTCCGAAATCCATATACGGTATAATAATACAATACATATTATAATATACAACTACAAGTTTACTGGGGTAGTACAGTTTTGGTAAGGCTGAGCTTAGTAACCAAAACCTGCACAATAACATTACAAAGTATATAATAGTTATATAACTCCACCATGCTCGAAAGGTATAGAAAATTACAAACGAATCAGTAAAAGCCTGTTAACATTCTAAAAGAGCCATTAAAACACAAGAGGGCGCTCTCTAAAAAAGTATTGGTTTCAACTATTTTCCATACAAAATTATGCATGTGATGTTTTGTTGAAATCATCAATGTTTGACAAAGTTTAAGTATTTTTTTAATAAAAAAAAAAAATCATCGAATAAATCTGGGGCCCAGATCTATTCCGATCGGATATATTTATTGACATTTCAGCCGTTTCTGAACCGACTTTGCTCAAATAAAGTTTATTCTGTCATTAAAATTGTATGCTCATTTTACACTCAGTTTTGTATTACCTCACAACAAATTATTTCGTGCAGCGCCCTCCATACCAAAACTGAACTACCACTTTAAATAAGCACATTCCAAATGAAAAGAAAGTATTACGTAATTATGTATACCGTAGACTAACGGTAGGAAAGCCCATTCCAGGACCATTATTTTTCAAAATGGTCCTGTTCTTCCATGGGGTCCAAAAGCATAACATTTTATTAATTGACATACAATATAAATTATAGTAATTTACCAATGTACTATCCCCTGTATCGGTACCACTCACCTCACCACCCGCTCTCGCAAACCCCTCCCGCCAGTGGCGTACCCAGGATTTTTTCAAGGGGGGGGGGGGGGGGGGTTATTACGTCAGCCAAATTTCTGTAAGCGGGGGGGGGGGGGGGGGGGGGTGAACCCCCCTGGGTACGCCTATATGCCTCCCGCTATTATACCCCTCCCAAGTCCTCTCTAAAAACATATTTCTTTTTTGTACAATTTCAAACTAAACTTTTGATTTTAATAATTAAAATTAAAAAGTTATGTTTGAATTATTATCGATAGAATGATAACCAAAAACAATTTCAAAATAATTGTGGTATATTGTCGAAAATGTTAAGGATTTAAAAATATTTATTGAATAAAAGTTGGTCCTTAAATTGTATTCCAATTTGTTATACTTATGGATATTTTTGCTGGCTCTGATCCAATTTTGATTAAACAAAGTTGGTTCTGTTTTTTCTTCTTCAAATTTTACACTTAGTTTGTCATTACCTCACAACAACAAAAATGTTTGAAGCACTCTCGAAACCCAAACTGAACTATCTCTTTAAGAACAAGCACATATTATAGCCATAATACAAAACACCATCAGATTTCATTAGAATAAAATACATCCCGAAAGCGTTATCATGATAATGAATAATTTTAGCTCATTTTATTTATATCAAATTGGTAATTGAAATTGAAAATCATAGAATAAAAATCACCAATTCATACATGAAACCCAAATAATAAAATTTAAAGAAAATTGTTAAAATGACGTTTTACTCACACTGCAACTAACACAAACTCGCAAACATACGCACACACACACTGCAACTAACACAAACTCGCAAACATACGCACACACACACACACACACACACCCCCACATACGTACACACACACACACACACACACACACACGCACACGCACACGCACACGCACACGCACACGCACACGCACACGCACACGCACACGCACACACACACACACACACACACACACACACACACACACACACACACACACACACACACACACACACACACACACACACACACACACACACACAATGTCTTTGTATAAGTTGATATCGCCGACTGGTCTCGGTATAACAGAGACATGCAGGGCACACCGCCGCCACCCACGTTCATTAATATATGCTGTATATTTGTTTGTATTTATTCGATTCGGAAATAAAAACAAACAAACATACAAATGCATAAACAAACAAACACACAACAATTAAAAGAACATGTATTTAAGTAATCTTTAGAAAACAAAACTCATAGTTCATAATAAAATCGCATATTGTACAAACTATTTATTTTTGTTATCACATCACGTACCATAAATAGCACAATATAATTACAATGTATTATGTACCATCTATAAGAAACTAATATTATTACAAAATTCTCCCTATTTATGTTTAGGTTATTATGAACAATATGCAGAGATAATGCATACATTATTAAGATTTTTAAAATAATAATCTTAATAATGTATGCATTATCTCTGCATTCAAATCACATAGTGTCGTATATAATTATCATTTAGAGCGGTATATCTGGTTGAACCGTAATTATATGATTATTGGAAGTTAAAATTATTCAAGCGCTTTTTTATATTTTAAAATAATATTTAGCATTTAGCGCAGCAGCCTGTGTGTATGTTATACCCTATATTTTATAATATACTATAGGCTACAGAAGTACATTATTTATTTCATAATAAAAACAAATATACAAATAGAAAGCGGTGAAATCTTAGGCAGCTTGTTTTGAAAAAAAACCATTCGTTTGATTCTCGATATCAATAGGCTTATGATAAAGTATACTATTAAAGGTGCACCTGTAAAGTGTCAGATATTGCCCAAAATTACATTTGAGACTTCAATCCTATACCAAAATCATTGTAAGATATGTCCAAATGATGTGTGAAAGTTTCATTGAAAAGGAACACTGCTTTCCTGGTTAAAAATTGCGTCAGCTTTTACAACAAATTATAACGTGTATGAGGTTTATGACCGTTCATTAACGCTCTTGAGCTGAATGATTTTCCATGACAGAAATGTAGAAGCTCCAAGTAATTTTCGTGGAGTTAGACACTTTACTGGTTTTACTTTAACTAAAATACAATTCTCAAATAAAATATAACAGGGATGACAGGGGCGCATGGTAAATGGCCGATATACCTAATATTTAATATGATTTACATGCGCATACATACTACATACTAGATATACTATGCAAACATGATACAATATTTTCAAATTGTGTCATGCCTAAATGTTAGAAAATGTACGAATGCAGTTGACCATTTCGTCGGTTGAGAAAGAGAAGGGCGCCAGTTCACCTTTTTATTTTTGTTATATTTTTAGATAATCATGTTTTAACTTTGGCATGTTTGGTAGCCTTGTATAGAAACCAAATATAGCCTCCTTTTATTGTTGATAAAAAATCGCCAGATTATAAATTGTTTCATTATCTGAAAAAATTGACATCACTTTGAAAGCTCTGACCTATACAACATGTATAAGTTGCATGCAAAACTCAATTTAGTCATATCGACGTTACGCCCATCTCGCTCTCCCCCGGCGATTTGGTGGGAGCGCAGGGGTGAGGGCTCGAAACCGCCCTACTCCCAAACCCCAAGATAACTAGAATCATGGTCTCTAACTTATCAATGTCAATAATCATAGCTGCATAAAACATGCTTTTTTCCAAACTTATAATTGCTCAGGATATTTAAAATATTCATATTGTGCCTTCTTTGTAGTGTTTTGTGTACATAATTTTATTTGTTTTTCTATTATTAAATTTTCATCTATATATTGTTAAAATAAAAAGGAGTTTATTAAACTTTATACATGTATGTTTATTAAGGGAGGTTGGGTGGGGGGGGGGGGGGGGTTCTGATAGGTCATATTCGACTGGGATTCGGAGAGGGGAGGGGCGCACCGTCGGCGGATTTGACATTCATAATTTTTTTTTTAAAGCTACACTCCGTTTTCAAATCCAGGATTGGTGGTGCCTTCCAAACCGTCCTTTTCGATGTCGGTCGTCTTCTTGTACGATGCCGGGGGCATCGTCTTGATCTCGTATTCAGCATCGGGTCCCACCCTGAGAAAATACATTTGAAGAAGATGTTTTATGAAGTGTTTCCTTCATTTTATAACATTAAACAAGTTATGAGTAGCCTAAATTGTCATTCAATCATAATGGGGGACATTAACCTTGATATTTTAAAATCACCCTTTGAATTACAAACTAAGAAATATGATCAATTGTAAATACTGCTCACTGTACTGTAGTAACTAATGAGACTGCTACCCTCATATATCATATATTAACAAACGATGTAGATATGGTTAAGTCATCTGGTGTTCTTGAAGTATATGCTTAGGTGATCATTATATTAGTTACCTTATATGGAAATCACCCAAGTTAACTACTCATAACCATAATTACATAACATTCAGAAAGTCTTGTGGTATTGACTGGAATGCATTACGTAATGATTTAAGAAGGTTTAACTGGAGTGAAATTGAGATAATTGATGACTTAAACGATGCGGTTAGGAAATGGGAAGAAATTATTATCGGTTATTAATAGACATATGCCTATCAAAACCAAACGCATGCGAAAGAAAATGTCTCCATGGATGAATGAAACAATATTTAATTTGATTAAGAAACGGGATGCAATGAAGAAGAAAGCAATTGATAAGAATAATGATCAGTTATGGAAAAAATATACAAAAATGAGAAATAGTGTTACATTCATCATTAGAAAAGAAAAGCAGAATTATTATAAGAAAAGATTGTCTGAATGTTCAAATAAAAATCAGACATGGAAAGTTCTTAAATCATTTCTTCCAAATAGTAATAACGTAAGGTTGAATACTCCAAGCACTGATGATTCTTACATTCAAGCATGTACATTCAATGATCATTTTGCAAGTGTTGCGAGTAAATTATTGAATAATCAGAATGATACAAATATACCTTCCTATGTGTGTAGGCCAGTACCATGTGATGATATATTACATTTTAATGTTGTATCTGAGGCTGGTGTAATGATTGAAATACGAACATTAAAGAATAAAAAGTCAGTTGGAATCGATGGGATATGTATACACATTCTCAAAACTTGTGCTGATATTTTGCTTAAAACTATAACGCATTTGATAAATAAATCAATCGTGCATGGCAAAGTACCTAGAGCATTGAAAATCGCAAAGGTGATACCAATTCATAAAAAGGGTGACAAATCGAATCCGGATAACTACAGACCAATTTCGTTATTGCCATGCATTACTAAAGTTCTCGAACGAGTTATACAATTACAATTGTTACATCACCTTCAGACATATAATATTCTTGTAGCTGTGCAGTCTGGATTTCGAGCAAAGCATTCTACTGTAACTGCTTTGGTTAAAGTAACAAATGAATGGTTAATGGCAATGGACAAAATATGTATATATACGGGAACAGTTTTTGTAGATTTGCGTAACGCTTTTGATATGGTTGATCATGCATTGCTGATTGCTCCTTAAAGGGAGAGATCCACTTTTGCAAGCCAAAATTCAAAAGTTGCGAGGTTATTGTCTTATATGAAAGGAAATGTCATTTAATAGCATGCCTTAAAACATTAGGGCTTGAAATCTCTTTTTCGTGGAGTTATAGACCTAAAACTGAATAAACTGAGGGACGTCGGTTAATTAGGTACATACGTATTTTCGGCCGGTGAGTAAGTTCGTACATAGATTTCACGGAGTGCCAGATCGGTATGCATGACCCCTACGTGACCCCCGCTAGCTACGTGACCCGCGCATAAGTACTAATGTGTGAGCGTTTACCAAGCAAAATACCCAAACATCGCTTAAACTGACTACATGTAATTATATATTCTTTCTTTTTGAGATCTTTTTCCGTGGCATACGTTAACAAATGTCGGCTTCACAATACCTTTACGAGAGTTAGAACTATATTGTTGTAATATTATGCTAAATCAGTTGAACTCCTTTATTGACCGATATATAGTTTAAATGGAGGGACGCATTCGTTTTTCATTCGTAGAATCCAAATTAGAGGGCTGTTCGCTCTGATTTTTTGTTTGCCTGTTACATTGATCCCCATCCGTCAACTGAAAGCTGTTCAGACATTTTGTAAAAGTGGACCTGTCCCTTTAAGAAATTATCGAGTATTGGTGTAACAGGCACAGCCTTAAATTGGTTCGAGAGTTACTTATCAGAGAGAAGAATAGTAACTGTAGTAAATGATGCTACCTCTAATGAAAGAAGTTTATCTCATGGTGTGCCACAGGGCTCAATTTTAGGTCCTTTATTGTTTACCATATTCATTAATGATCTACCTGATAATATTCAAGCGATCTTCAGTTCACCTCTATCATGTCTATATGCTGACGATATACTGTAATATATTTCTCACATGGAGATGCTAAAGAGGTTCAGTCTGTTCTAAATAGTGAAATGCTAAAGTTAGATGATTGGATGCGTATATTACAAATAATTTGTTTATAAATTACACCAAAACTGTTTGTATGCTTTTTGGAACAAGACATATGTTATCAAAGTGTAATGAAATTGATATAAAAATCAGAGATATATAGGTATGCATTGAACAAGTTAAAAGCACAAAATATCTTGGAATTCACATTGATAGAGAGTTGAAGAGGGATATGCATATTGAAAATATGTGTCAGAAAATTGGTAGACTTGTAAGCTTTCTTGGTAGATTACGTTATACTATAAATGAATCTAACCGGAATGTCATTTATAAATCTGTTATACGAATTCCTCATTTTGATTATGGAGACTTGGTTTGGCAATCTGCTTAAAAATCTTCTCTTTTGTTATTGCAAAAATTGCAAAATAGAGCGGGTCGAATCATAATGAGAATTAATCCGTATTCTCATATATCTACACAACATGTTCATGATACTCTGGCATGTCTGGTATGGGATTTTCTAGACAAACGTTATAAGAAACACTTGTACATAATGATGTATAAAGTGTTACAAAATTTAACTCCTGATTATATGCTCAATAATATTTCATTGAGAAGTATCAATTATGAATTACGTTCGAGTCAAGTTATGAATTTGCCTAAACCTAGATCAAACTGTTGTAAAAGAACGTTCTTCTACAGAGGAATTTCAGTGTATAACCAATTACCAATTGCAATTTGTAATGCTACGAGTTTGAGATCATTTCAAACATTTTTAGATGAATATATTCCATAAAATTGTAAATATTTGCAGTTCCCTTTTTTACTCATTTTCTCTCTCTTTCCTTAACTCTCATTGAATTGTTCAAATGGCGTTGGAATTATTTGTTCTTAATTGGAAGTGTTTATATAATATTTGTCACCAATTTTAATTTAGTGTACATAATATGGAATAATTTATGAAATTATAATTTCTCTATTTTGCAATCATTGTATATAGACGTTTAATTGTATATACTGTATCTAATTGTGGGACCCCAAGGAAGAACAGCTTCTTTTTTTTTATCCTGCTGAATTGGGTCAATCCCCGTTGCACTTCATTGCTGTATTTATTGTTGTGAAATAAACAAACAAACAAATTGCGGTGACGCGGAGTTATGCGGAGATAAACAAATATATTGAAATATCTAGGATGGCGCCAAGTTTCAGATATTTAATATGCAAGAAAGTCGACGTGTCTAATTTATTAGCGTTTTTAACGAATAAAATAGCATAACGAATTAATGGAGAAGTGTCAACATGCTGTGAAGGTCTACAAGTCATGTGTATCTTTTCATGATTTTCTATGATTTTTTTAATGAATTAAACAAATATTATTATTTGCATGGTTAATTTATACACTAAGTGTCAATGATTTGCTTAGGGAACTACAAGCTATTCGAGATATTCGTGATATAAAAAAAAACAATCAAATCAGGGGTTTTAAAATTTAAATGCAATACCGATAAAGCGGTATCTTCTACCACTTCGATATTATAGTATTGAATGGGTTATTATATATATTATCACAATTACTTACGTTCCAAAGGCTTCGCCTTCCTCCAGCGTCTCAGGCAGTTGCTCGCCGCGAGTCTCGGGGAGGAGTAGGATGAGCACTCCGGCGGCTATGGACATGACGCCGAAGATGAGAACTGGAAAATGCTGCCAGTACTCGGCCAGTAGGAGAATAATCGGGGACAATATGCCGGCAATACGCGCACTCATCGAGCATATGCCCACACCGACACTCCTGTAGAAAATGAATTTTAGATAGGCCTATGTCACAAATGCTTTTAGTCTTGTAAGGCTAAGCCAAAAAACCTCCCTGACCATACCTACAATTAGGATGATTGTCAGTTATATTTACTCGGTAATGATGGTATTTAATATTACGATAATTAATTAGTCAACGATTGCCAGTAATCGGCCAGTAGGAGAATGATAATGTTCGGCCTCTCCCGGACAAGCCTCAAAATATGTTACGTTTTATTTTGCACTATCATAGTTGATGGTGCAAATGTGCACTTGCGTAGCTACGTATAGGGTGGGGGTGGGGGGGGGGGGGGGGATGGGGAACACGTGCCCCCATAATCCCCTCCCCCCCCCCCCCCCCAAACAAATACAATAACAATCATAAGGGGAATGTCAGTGGGATAATAAAGAAATACATACGGTGTGCCCCAATCATACGCGTGTCCCGTAATCATCCCGAAATATTCATCTATAATTCACATGTACAAATAAAGGATGCTTAACAAATCATATTACTACTTGAATATTAAACTACAGTTTACCCAGGGGGCAAACCACCATTTTTTTAGGATTTCAGCTTTTGCCTGTTGTAAAAGGTTGGCCATCAGAAATGGCTTCTAGGACCTTCTAGGATCACAACCTAGGTGGACAACCTCGCGAACTAGCTGCTGGAAGTCCACAGAATGAGTTTCAAGAAAACCACACCTACAGTATATGCACTTAATAGTGTGTTTCAGCCTTAGGGGTCATGAACACCCAGTCGCACATCTTGCAAAATTACACCACAATGCACGCCTGATTCCAACTTGTTTTTTTTTTTCTTGGAGGGTCTTCCTCAGAGTCCTGCGCATCGTTTGATACCAAATTAGAGCATATTGCAGCTTTGGTTAATACTGTGTCATACGTCGTTACAAAGTGGTGCGTCACACACGGACGTGAAATTTCGTATTCAGCGCTTATGTATAAAATACAAATAAATGCTTAAGAGTTAAAAATATGATTTTTTAATCTTTAAAAACCTAATTCGCTTTTGAAATACCTATGAAGATCATTATACAGCGACACCAGCTATGTTAATTGATAAATCAATACAAAACATAAGCAATAAAAACAAACAAATACATAAGAATATGAGTTCTCAATGTATTAATTTGATATTGTGTTCTTTTCTAACCATAATTTTTTTATTTGCTTTGTGTCTCGTTTTCAACAAAGCAAGTTGGGCATGGATGCAATTCTTGAATAATTTACACGCCACTTACTTGGTATAATCTGCATTATTATCTCGGTAATGAAATGCTAAAATGTGTCGTCAATCATATTCCTAAAGTCGAAAGTAATTTCGTTAATGGAAATCTGTTGCAGCTCAATCGAAAACTAGGTGTATTTGCATTTCATTTTCGAAAGAGATGAAATTACACGTTCGAATCGTTTCTCTAAAACGTTAAAAACACGTTACACGTACAAGGTCTCCAAATAGGTCCCCAGTAATTTATTTTTACTGATTGAATTGATTGTGGTGGTTGAAACGATTCTACATGTAGAGAAAATTAATAAATTGTTTTAGAGTGATATATTGGTGAATTGTATGGTTGAAATGATTGATTGAAATGATTCTACCTGTAGAGAAAATGAATAATTTGTTCTAGAGAGATACATCGGTGACTTTTATGGTTGATATGATTCTACCTGTAGGTAAATGAATAAATTACCCAGGGGGCAAACTACAATTTTGTTAGGATTTCAGCTTTTGCCTGTTGTAAAAGGTTGGCCAACAGAAATGACTTCTAGACCTTCTAGGATCACAACCTAGGTGGACAACCTCGCGAACGAGCTACTGGAATCCGGATGAGTTTCAAGAAAACCACACCTAATGCACTAAATAGTGTGTTTTAGCCTTAGGGTCATGAATACCCAGTCACACATCTTGCACAATTACACCACAATGCATGGTGATACAAGCTTGTTTTTTCATGGAGGTCTTCCCTAGAGTCTTGCGCATCGTTTGATACCAAATGTCACACTTCATTACAACGTGATGCGTCACACATGGACGTGAAATTTCGAATACAGCGCTTATGTATGAAATGCAAATAACTCCCTAATAGGCTATATTTTGATCTTTAAAAACTTAATT
The DNA here is from genome assembly GCA_037951105.1 of Echinarachnius parma. Taxonomy (NCBI): domain Eukaryota; kingdom Metazoa; phylum Echinodermata; class Echinoidea; order Clypeasteroida; family Echinarachniidae; genus Echinarachnius; species Echinarachnius parma. The sequence continues at coordinate 65,733 of JBAMJV010010667.1, read as the reverse complement.
CGATTTGAAAAACATATTAAGAGCATTATACAAGGACACCAACTATGTAAATTGATAAATCAATAAAAAACAAAAGCAATACAAACAAACAAATACATAAGAATATGAGTTGTCAATGTATTAACTTGTTTAGATTGCGATAAAATGATACAAAATCCATCCGAAACATCATAACTTGTGATCATTTTAATCAGATGCGGAGGAGGTGTGTGTGTGTGTATTTTTTTTTGGGGGGGGGGGGGGGGGGGGTGGTTGGAGGGGGTCACAAGACCATCAGTGGACTCCAAAAACAAATATAATCGAGGACTACTCACCCAGTATGGACGAAGTGTAACTGAAGGCTTACATGACAAGTACATAATATGAAGCTTGGAAGGGGGTACTGTTATTAAGGATTGGCCCCATAAAGTGGATTATAGGACCTTCTAGGAACACAATCTGTGTGCAAAACCTTGCTGGAAGTCCACGTCAAGCGTATACTGAAAAAAACCCGTCTACACCAAACCACTCATCTCTGCCGAGTTGAAATATATGCTGCACCTTCCATCAGTTTATCCAGCACACATCATATATGTCGTGTCATCGGGGATAAAGAGCTGTAGTCGAGGTCATGGCAGTACTGGAAACCAAACCGTATACAGCAACAGCACATTCCTTCAATTCCAAAGCATGGAACCGCCTTCTTCATGTATAGGAACAGTTATTCTGGCACCCTTTAACACATCAACATGATATTGCCTTGCCCAGGTTTTCTGTGTAGTTGACACTAGAACTGCTTTTCTATCATTGAGGGACTATCCAAATTCTGTACATGATGGAAAGTTTGGCTTGGGAATGTGCGCATTTTTATCAATGATGGCATAAGAAGCTCGTTTGAGACAAAGGAGAAAAGCGTCCTCTTTACGAGGCAGTATCTTCAAGAGAGTTGACTCGTTGTTCAAGAACTTTTAAGCTCTCAGTTTTCCCAGATCGGAATCCTTAAACTGGTCTGCTTTGGTGCTGTAAACATCCATTGTGAGTTCTCGTGTCCGAGTGATAGTGACATATGGCGCACATTGCATCAACAACCACTGTTCTTTAACAGTTCGGTTGTCATTGACATTGACTACAACCTCTTTATCCCTGATGACACGATTCTGACCAGATGTATGGTGTGGGCTGGATGAATGGAGATGCAGCATAGAGGGAGCATTATACACTTAAACTCTGTTTGTAGAGATGAGATGGCTGCATTTAGTGGAGTTTTTGTAGATGCTTTTCAAGTTCCGCTTCATGTGGACTTCCAGCAGCTAGACCAACTAGGTTGTGTTTCTAGTATAAGGTCATATGAGTCATGTATGTGGGCCAACCTTTAACATGAGCCAACTATGTTCATGTGTGTTATACCTCCTTTGCAAGCTTCACGATGTATCTCCTTATAGACCTAGAATGAGACTCGCCCTCACACGTGTCATGTAAGCCTACAGACACACTTCGTCCAAACTGGGTGGATAGACCTCGATTATAATTATTGTTGGAGTCCATTGATGAAAGGCTGGTCTTTTGAACACCCCTTTGAAATGTTTGAGGGCTGGTACTTTGAGGGCTGGTAAGACGGCATCATGTGACAGGGGAGGGATCAGCGTTGCCAATTACATTTGAACAGGGGTGCGATCGCCCAATTGTATGTATACTCAAGCCATGGAGCTGTATTTAGGACATCTGTGTAGCTCTTGTGGCTCAAGCCTCACTAATTTGTCATGTCTTGAAGATTTGTTAAAAAAATATTATTTATATTTTGTTTTGAAAAGGAAATGTATACTTATATAATTATTAATAATAAAAATGCATCACAATATAAAGAAAGAAACGTAGGTGGCGACAATAGTCAATATTGACTTATTGCCAAAAAGAACTAAATTACAACAACAACAACCCTTCCCTCCTCCCGTGTATCTCATTCAAGGGATAAGCTTAATATGTGATTTTGTGGATATATTTTGTATCATTTGATATAGTAATTTAACCACATCTAAACAAATTATAGCATTATAACAACTCATATTCTTATGTATTTCATTGTTTTGTATTGCTTATGTTTTTTATTTTTAATAATTTACATACTTAGTTTCATTTTATAATGCGAATTACGTTTTTAAAGATCGAAATAAAGCCTATTTTTCATTGTTAAGAATTTAGATGCCTTTTATACATATGCGCTGTATACGAATTTCACGTCCGTATGTGACGTAACACGTTGTAACGACGTGTGACACAGTAACCAAAGAAGCAATATGCTCTTATTTGGTATCAAACGATGCACATGACTCTAGGGAAGGGGGGAATACCTCCATGAAAAAAACAAGCTGGAATCAGCAGTGCATTGTGGTGTAATTGTGCAAGATGTGTGACTGGGTATTCATGACCCCTAAGGCTAAAACACACTATTTAGTGCATTAGGTGTGGTTTTCTTGAAACTCATCCTGTGGACTTCCAGTAGCTAGTCCGCGAGGTTGTCCACCTAGGTTGTGATCCTAGAGGGTCCTAGAAGCTATTTCTGGTGACCAACCTTTTACAACAGGCAAAAGCTGGTAAACCCCTTTTGCCCCCTGGGTAGTTACATCAATCAACGGATACTGCTCGAGGAATGTTACATACGGTTACACAATACAATATATGTTTTATATCGTCCTAACCTGATGGGTGTTGGAAAGAGCTCAGCGGAGTAGATGTAGATGATGGCGAAAGACGCCGAGATACCGAACTTGCCCAACATAGCGATGGTAGTTCGCACGATTCCAGGAGCTGAAAATGAGCAATCGGAATATTATCTTATTAGGAATTGAAGAAAGTTTGTCAATATATAAAGACGCATATTTTGTCAAAACAATGTTTCACATTAATATTTGCCTGAATTTGTATAGATGCATTAACCGGGAGTGTGGATGTTTAAGTTATCCTTAATTTTCTAAGAAAATATCGTCGTTGAACGATTTGTTAATTTAATCATTCATGAATAACCATGTTCGGATTCCAATACCATAATACAGGCATACAAATGAAACATTTTGAAATTCTAATTGTAATTGTAACCGAAATTGAAACTAGAAATGAAAAAATGGACATTGAAAAAAAAAAAAATTAAAATTAAAATTAAAATTGAAATTGAAATTGAAATTGAAATTGGAATTTAAAATTAAGTTACATGAATTTCAAAGGCCGGGAAGTTAAAGGTGCACCTGTAAAGTATCAGATATTGCCCAAAATGACATTTGAGACTTCAATCCTATATCCAAATCATTGTAAGATGTGTGAACGTTTCATTGAAATAGAACACTGCTTTCCTGGTTAAAAAAGCGAAAATTTGCGTCAGCTTTTACAACTAATTACAGTATATGTATATGACGTTTATGACCGTTTATAAACGCTCTTGAGCTGATAGATATCGTCATACTAAAGGGCCATTTGAAAAATCTAACGGGCCATTCTTTGAAAAGTGAAACTTTTTCGGAAAAATTGAAGTTTTATTTTTCTGTAGTTTTGTTCCATTTTTGGAATGATCCATGTGTAAAGTTTCATGAAATACATGATTTGAAGTTTAAAATGAAACTTTTTTACTCATTTGCATAAATTTACATATTTCAATATTTTTCTAATAATCATAATTCAGAAAATAATCAAGATATCAAAAGGATAATTAGCAAGCTCATTCTTCTCACTTTCCTGTACAGGTTGATACCAACTTTGTAAAAATTCAACCTTTCATTCTTTTCTAAACCCGATATTATAAAATTCCCATTTTTCCATTCATATTGTACATGTCACACACGTGACCACGCCAAAATGTCACACACGTGACCAGACGTTGCCACATAATTAAATGCAATAAAAAACAACGAATTGATATAATTCTTATTCATTGCTATTTTTGTACTTACAGATCTATAATACTTGTCTGGTAATAAGATGAACATTGTAGCTTTTCATATTTCAAAGGATTTCCCAAATGAAATTTAGTTATGAAAAAAGCGCTCCGTGCGAAGTCACACACGTGACCCATGCCATTTGACCTCTGACATTGAGTTACGTAATCCTTATAAAATCTTTTGTGTTCAGTTTGAAAGACTACAACATATTCAAGTCACATAAGAAGTAAAAATTATTATAGTCTCATACTTACTGAAATATAAGCATCCCATTTCAAAATTTGTCATGTTTTGGGTCACACACGTGACCAAGAATGGCCCTAACCCTATTTTATTATTTTCTTACCATAAGCCAAACAACACGGTAGAAGAGAAATGTGGAAGCTCCAAGTAATTTGCGTGGAGTTAGACACTTTACTGGTTTCACTTAAACTGAACTCACGGGTGAATATGGTGCAGAGGCACGCCACACCGCCACCAACCATGTATATGAACATGCTCCACTTCCGCCCCAAGTAGCGGTTTTCGATGGCGAAGATGCAGCTGATGTAGGCGGGGACCTCTACGGCGCCAGAGATGAAGAAAGCGATGTAGACGTTGACACCGAGGTCGGATGTGCTTAGAGACAGGCCGTAGTACACCAGTGTGTTCACGAACCTGCGAATGACGGTCAGATTATGAGGTATAGCCTATTTAATTAATCATATTAAAAATCACAAAATGGCGACCGAGACTAAATAATGTATTAAAGAAAGCGATGTAAACGATCACCGCGTGATTTGAAGTTTACACAGACAGGCCGTATAGACTGGTTTGTTCACTAACCTGTGAATATCCGTCAAATTATGTAACAAAATCTGATTCAATAATATATCCATGATTAAAATGATCTTGCAGCGTCTATAAGATATTGATGCAAACGCTCACCCCAAGATCGGAAGTGCTTAACATTTGAGACAAACATAGCTTATAGACCAATGTGTTCACAAACCTTATACCATGACATGCATACATGTATTCATATACCGCAAAATTGCCCTTTCATAAAGATCCCACTATGAGTAAAAGCTCCACTTTACTGTCAATGTATCGGATTATTTTGTTGATTTCTACTATTTTCGAAGTGACATTTAGTTAGGTACTGAATATGAAGTGTCTCCAATGGTGAATCATGCTGACTGTATCCAATTTAGCCTCCTTTTCACATTGTCTACTAAAAGCGACTAAAAGTTTACACGATTCCGCGCACATAACACTGCCATTATTTTGCACAACGGTTCATTCTCTTACCAGTTGAACATGAGGTTGAGGGTTCGAATCCTGAGGTTTGGCGTCCGGAAGAGATCAAGAGCTGTAGCCTGGCGGGCGGTAGCAGCTTTTTGCTGTTCACATCGGGAAAAATAGAATTTGAAAGTAAATAAATGCGAAAACTAATCCGAAAATTTATCTCAATGTTACATCTAGCTGATCGTGATTATACAATAAAATATATTTTCGTGAGACTTATCGAATAGAAATTCATATCTGTTGAATATTAGATTTATCATCGAAAATATATCCACAGGAAGGATGGGGTAGGGGGGGGGGGGGGGGGGGGTAGAGTCAATAATGAAAACAAGGGTAATTTGTTCACAAAGTGTTATGCTAGTTAAATAGCATGCATGTCTTCCTTTCTCTTCTAAACACCATGTTTCTTCCCTTTTCTCTCTCAACCGCTAGTCCATATAAGGGGGTTCTAACTCGATAAGCCTCTTGCATTTTGGTAATATTGTTGGTATTGGTATTATTATTATTATTATTATCATCCTTATTATTACTGTAATTTATTTTATTTATTTTATTTTTTTCAAGGGGAGGGGGGGGGGGGGGCGAAGTTCGCTAAATCCGAAATATGATGTGTTTTAGAATTGACTAAAACGATTATTAAATGTCGTAAAAAGGTGTTCGATGATAATCTTGATCGAGGCCAACCTGTTCCTTGATTTCCTCCTCGCTGAAGATTGGAGTAGGTAGCTTGGCATCGTTCACCTTCGCCGCTTTTTCGATGATCCTCTTCGCATCCTCTGTCCGCCCTTTGATTATCAACCAGCGAACAGACTCTGGTATGAATCTAAGTAGTAAGTGTACACATTGTTAAATAAAATAATCTACGAATGCCTGTGAATTACGAAGGGAAATAATTCAAACATAAAATGCAATGGGTAGAGTACATCGGCCTACGGGATGGGATGGGGGGGGGGGGAGGGGGGGCTGCAGCCCCCGAGGGTTTTGAAAATGGCCATATTCGGGCAAAAAGCAACTCACTTCGGGTAAAACCAACGTGTACATTTTCATATCAATTTCGCAACTTATGGAAATAACAAGCATATCTTGAGTTGCACAACGAAACAATTATATGCAAGAGGCACTTACAAATTCATAATACTTTTACAAGAGTTAAATTACCATAATTAACGACCAATTGACAAGGGAACAAACACTCCGCAATAATCCTTTAATTACACAAGTGATTAGTTTCAGTAATCCATTAATCCATCTGTATGGCAACCGTACATCTACACAAATATTTTTGCTTAAATGTTATGATCATAACTATTGCTAACAGAGCTATTTTTATTATCATAGCTGCTTAATCACCCTTCAACGCTCCTATAGAACATAATTGATGGTCTTATTCTGCAGACACATAAAACAGATGATTTATGTTAATGTTGAGTTTTCATATGATGATACAATTTGTCTGAAAACCAATTTCCGAACTTTTGGTGGAACGGACTACTGAAACCAACCTTTGGCCCGAATTTTCATTAGTGGCTCAACTTTAGTCTGGCCTAAAAGATAAAGACTACCGGTATTAAACCATTTTGTTAAACCAATTAAGCTCTTCAAATAAACTCACGGAAAGAAAGCAAGCAGGACAAAGATGGGGATGGTGATGACGAGCTGCAGTATCCACCAATCACGGATGAAGTAAGCCAGAAGAGTCAGGAGCATGTAACCCCCGGAGAAGAACATCTCGATGATGATGCCTGCTAGAACGCGCTTGCTGGGCCCAACGAACTCCGTCCCTGTAGAACAACAACCAAACAAATTAAGTGAATGACACACGATTGTAGGAGACAATTTAAAACCACGTTTCATGATGTATATTAATCAACAACAGCAGCAGCAACATTGTTCCGTATCGTCACACAACTGCCTGACAATGGTGGACACATTTGCGCGATAATTCGAACGGCTGCTAATTGTTACGTAGGCAAAATATTGACACAATCATTGCCTACTGGAACCTGGTCGGTCCTGCATGGGGGTTCCACAATCTATAAGGGAACAGGTTAACAGCTTTACATCATTCCTCGGTTCTTACCGATCACAAAGGCCAGAAGGAATACCCCCATGTTGGCTGACGCTAAGACGATCCTGGTGATGGTGTAGAACCAATAATTGGGGGAGAAAGCCACAGCGAGTCCCGAAGCCGCCTGCAGGAACAGGGCAGCAAACAGGATGGTGCGTCGCCCAAATCTATCGTACATAGTGAGGAACGAACAATAAAGATTAACATTCCAAAAGTGATTTTGTTTTAATGCTAAAGGTTTATTAAAAGTTTTCATTTATTTCCACAAATGGGCGGAAAACCCTAGTCAGCACAGTTGTATTTCATAGGGGTCCGATTACAAATACATGACATTTTTGTAAACAAAAGAAAACAAGACAGTTTTGTGAGACTGTCAGTTTGGTTAATCAAGGTCGTCAGAGAACAACCTAATCTCACACTTTTATGATGACTATAACAGAATAATTAAATGGGTTTCGATTGTTCAAATGTCTTCCTAATTATGGAGATATGTAAGATTAAATTGATATGCAAGCGAAGTGTAAATTATAAAACTCGTTACTCTGTCAAATGTCCCCTCTACCATGTCTACTTACCATGCCCAAAGACTGAATATAAAGAAATTATTTTACATTATGTTGGAGCTAGCCTGTATACTAAACTCCCTACAACAGTGCAGTCGTGCACATCCCGATATACGTTTAAAAAACAATATAAAGCTTTATATTGATTTGAATTTTATTTCATAATAGATGATACTTAACATGCTATATTATTATGTGTGTATATATGTAATGATGCCTTGTATAGTTATATTCACTCTCCCCATCATTTATGTTCGTTTTGAATTGTTATAATGTAATGTATATATATTTTGTTGTTTGTCAACATGCAAGTTAAACTGCAGGGCGTCTTTGTAAAGCAGTTTTGCATAACTGAACAGGCCTACCCTGCAGTATAAAATAAGTTTAAAAAAAGAAAAAAAAGAGCGTTCCAGAACGCTTTTCGATTGTATTCAAAATTATCAAAATTTGAATACTTCAATCGTTCACAGTATCCGACTTCAGATTTCGCGAGAACGATCGGTGATAAAAAACTCTTCCGGTCTTAAATTGTCCCTTTCTTCATTTGGTCAACATTATACAGATATTGACTGTCTTGAGGGGCAATATAACATTTGAGATCCTCGAGGGAAGTTATATTTGTGTCGAGGGACATTATATTTTTCCGAAGCGCGTAGCGCTGAGGAAAAATATAGTATTCCGAGACAAAAATATAACTCCCCAAGGGAAATGAAATGTTATATGGTTCCCGAAGGAAAAAGTCAATATCTGTTATATTATGATGACTATGATATAGATACAAATCAAGATAAATATAAATTTGGTGTTGAAATAAAATTATGGACAAGGGAAAATCATTAGATTAAATCGAAATCCTTCCAGTAGAACAGTGTGTTGTTATCGAAATGCTGCGCAAAATGCTTCTTTATTCGACCTTCCTTTCAAATTTACTTTCGGATCGCGCAATCTCCGTAGAAAGCTTAACAACGCTGCGCGTGCCAGGATGCTAATACGCGCACATTGTTCATCTTCACACACCCATTGTGACGTAAATTACGTCACCGGTCAATATAACGGCGTTATATTGACTGATCGGTCAATATAACGCTTCTCATCCTTGTAGCGATGGTCACGTGACAGCATTTTGACCAATCGCACACCAGTATCTTTATAGGTCATATAATATTGTTCTTTACTTATGAAAACATTATCATTTAGACGAATGTTACAATGATATTTTCGTGTTATTGAAGTCTCAAATATCCTTGTTGGAATAATCTTGTAAAGTTAATGTATCACTTTAAGTTTTGTAAATATCATGTAGACAGTAATCTGGTACCAGTGAGGGTCAATCTAAGGTTCGTGTTCCAGATAGGAAGGAAGCTGTAGTGCATGGTTATAAGGTTGACTGGCAGAAAACATTTCTGTAGGGTCCTGTTTACCAATTTGTTTGTCTGTTAACATTTCTTATATATATGATTGTTATCTTGTTATCTTTGAACAGATTGATGATAAAGTTATTCATTCATTCTTTCAATAAGTCGTTCATTTATTCATTCATTCATTCATTCGTTCATTGATTTATTCAAACACACATTAATTGATTGATTGATTGATTGATTGATTGATTGATTGATTGATTGATTGATTGATTGATTGATTCATTCATTCATTCATTCATTCATTCGTCCATTGATTCATTGATTCATTCATACATACATTCATTCATACATTCATTCATTCATTCACTCATTCATTCATTCATTCATTCATTCATTTATTCATTCATTCATTCATTCATTCATTCATTCATTCATTCATTCATTCATTCGTTCATACATTCATTCATTCATTCATTCATTCATTCATTCATTCATTCATTCGTTCATTCATTCATTCATTCATTCATTCATTCATTCATTCATTCATTCATTCGTTCATACATTCATTCATTCATACATTCATTCATTCATTCATTCATTCATTCATTCATTCATTCATTCATTCATGCATTCATTCATTCATTCATTCATTCATTCATTCATTCATTCATTCATTCATTCATGCATTCATTCATTCATTCATTCGTACATTCGTTCATTTATTCATTCATTCATTGAGTCATTCATACATTCATTCATTCATTCATTCATTCATTCATTCATTCATTCATTCATTCATTCATTCAAAACATGTATGAGCGAGGCTCAAGATGAAGAGGATTATTGATATTTCCAAAAAATCAAATTGTCCAGACAGGGATTCTGTATTGGCGGGGCGCTGTATTTTGTTACAATTCTAAATGATTTGTTTGGTGTTCTATAATATATATATCAAGCAATGTCAATAAGGTGTCTAAAATGTTCCGTTTAAAATTTACATAAACCATTGAACAATTATTACTTTTGCATTTTAGGTCATTTGCGACCACAGTCTGGTATAAATAAGAAAACGAAGAGCAGATATAATTCAGAATTCACTTTCGATGATGACTAAACCTCGCATTGATCCCTTATAAAAACAAACAAACTAACAAACATGCGAACAAAGCAAAAAAAATGAATCTGGTACCAGTGAGGGTCAATCTAAGGTTCGTGTTCCAGATAGGAAGGAAGCTGTAGTGCATGGTTATAAGGTTGACTGGCAGAAAACATTTCTGTAGGGTCCTGTTTACCAATTTGTTTGTCTGTTAACATTTCTTATATATATGATTGTTATCTTGTTATCTTTGAACAGATTGATGATAAAGTTATTCATTCATTCTTTCAATAATTCGTTCATTTATTCATTCATTCATTCATTCGTTCATTGATTCATTCAAACACACATTAATTGATTGATTGATTGATTGATTGATTGATTGATTGATTGATTGATTCATTCATTCATTCATTCGTCCATTGATTCATTGATTCATTCATACATACATTCATTCATTCATTCACTCATTCATTCATTCATTCATTCATTCATTTATTCATTCATTCATTCATTCATTCATTCATTCATTCATTCATTCGTTCATACATTCATTCATTCATTCATTCATTCATTCATTCATTCATTCATTCATTCGTTCGTTCATTCATTCATTCATTCATTCATTCATTCATTCATTCATTCATTCATTCATTCGTTCATACATTCATTCATTCATACATTCATTCATTCATTCATTCCTTCATTCATTCATTCATTCATTCATTCATTCATTCATTCATTCATGCATTCATTCATTCATTCATTCATTCATTCATGCATTCATTCATTCATTCATTCGTACATTCGTTCATTTATTCATTCATTCATTGAGTCATTCATACATACATTCATTCATTCATTCATTCATTCATTCATTCATTCATTCATTCATTCATTCATTCATTCATTCATTCATTCAAAACATGTATGAGCGAGGCTCAAGATGAAGAGGATTATTGATATTTCCAAAAAATCAAATTGTCCAGACAGGGATTCTGTATTGGCGGGGCGCTGTATTTTGTTACAATTCTAAATGATTTGTTTGGTGTTCTATAATATATATATCAAGCAATGTCAATAAGGTGTCTAAAATGTTCCGTTTAAAATTTACATAAACCATTGAACAATTATTACTTTTGCATTTTAGGTCATTTGCGACCACAGTCTGGTATAAATAAGAAAACGAAGAGCAGATATAATTCAGAATTCACTTTCGATGATGACTAAACCTCGCATTGATCCCTTATAAAAACAAACAAACTAACAAACATGCGAACAAAGCAAAAAAAGGAATCTGGTACCAGTGAGGGTCAATCTAAGGTTCGTGTTCCAGATAGGAAGGAAGCTGTAGTGGTTATAAGGTTGACTGGCATAAACAATTTATGTAGGGTCCTTTTACTAATTTGTTTGTTTGTTAACAGTTCTTATATATATGATTGTTATCTTGTTATCTTTGAACAGATTGATAATACAATTTATTCAGTTATTCATTCATTCATTCATTCATTCGTTCGTTCGTTCGTTCGTTCGTTCGTTCGTTCGTTCGTTCGTTCGTTCGTTCGTTCGTTCGTTCGTTCGTTCGTTCATTCATTCATTCATTCATTCATTCATTCATTCCTTCAGTCAGTCAGTCAGTCAGTCAGTCAGTCAGTCAGTCAGTCAGTCAGTCGTTCGTTCATTCATTCATTCATTGAGTCATTCATTCATTCATTCATTCATTCATTCATTCATTCATTCATTCATTCATTCATTCCTTCATTCAGTCATTCATTCATTCATTCATTCATTCATTCATTCATTCATTCAAAACATGTATGAGCGAGGCTCAAGATGAAGAGGATTATTGATATTTCCAAAAATTAAAATGGTCCAGACAGGGATTCTGTAGTGGCGGGGCGCTGTATTTTGTTACAATTCTAAATGATTTGTTTGGTGTTCTATATATATCAAGCAATGTCAATAAGGTGTCTAAAATGTTTCGTTTAAAATTTACATAAACCATTGAACAATTATTACTTTTGCATTTTAGGTCATTTTCGACCACAGTCTGGTATGAATAAGAAAAGGAAGAGCAGATATAATTCAGAATTCACTTTCGATGATGACTAAACCTCGCTTTGATCCCTTATTTATGTGCATTCATTTATTTATGTATTCCTGCATGTCTCACAGTAAACAATCTTGTACATAAAAATAAAATGTCATAACATCGAAATAGAAACACACAGAGGTCGGCAATATAAGCTAGAAGCTTGAAGTGATGCCATAGGCCTACCTAAGATTTTACAAGTTTTCAAATTCTTAAAACATAGATAAACATAAATGAATACATACAAGAAAAAAGTAATAAACACAAATATAAAACATTATTTACAAGTAGAGAGAAAGATGATAGTTAAGTCTCTACAGTATGTTCTAGAGCAGGACGAAATGTAGCAGGCATGATAGAAAGGTACAGTCTTATGAAAACAAACAAACTAATGAACATGCGAACAAACCAAATAAAAAGCAAACAAACATACATACAAACAAGCAAGCAAGCAAACAAGCAAACACAAATCCCTAAACAAACACAGACTGAACAACCACGACCTTCTACATGTAATGGGGCGCACCCCCCCCCCCCCCCCCTGGCTACGGGCCTGTGATTGAGCACTCACATATCCGAGAGAGTGCCGAATACTAGCGATCCGATGAGAACCCCGACAAAGAACAGCGACTGAGCGAGACTATCCTTGTTGGAGTCCCCGCATACCAGATCGAACTAATTTAGAAGATTAAGGTAATTAAAAGAGGAAAATAAAATACGTCATTATTATGTGTTAGTCTGAATGTCATAAGGGGAAGGTATATCGAGTAGAGTATATTGAAATAATAACCATACAAACGACTAGGAGAAGTACAAATTAAAAAGCGTCAGTGCAAAACAGACCTTCTTGTGATACATTGAATAAGGGCTGAGATATGAATGTATGAAGTTCAGATTGTTTACCCTTTTTGCGTACATTAATTTCATCACGAAGGCCTAATGCCCGGCGCAGACAGAGCCGACTCGACTGGTTGTCATTCCGATCGGCTCAGTTTTCAGTGCCTCGCGACACACATTTTGCCCGTCGAGAGACAGTCGGATGCCAGTTGGGGCCGATTCAACACAATAAATCTGCTCCGACCTACCGGGCCCAACTCTAGCCTGATTTAAACCAGTCGGATCGGGTCGAGTCGGCTCTGTCTGCGCCGGGCTTAACATTAACCCACTATCCTTATACAAAAAGTGATCCTTAACTTTTTTTTAGTAGTATATAGTTGCTTCTACAAAACTGTACGTTTATTTATTATAATGAGATTTCTTTCTTCATGAAAATTGCCTTTTACCTTTGAAATAATGGACGAGCTGATCTCATTGCGGTCGTACACCCATCCATCGTTGCACTGGACCAGTGTCGTGTCGTTGTATGTCAGGGGGTCGAGCCCCGGGTGGAAGTCGAGATGGTCGACCACGGCGTATTTGTAGCATCGTGACTCGTCGTCCGTGGCGTTGAGGGGCAGCGTTGCGTTCCGCTTGGCTTCGAGGCACTGCTCGGGCGTGAGACCCCACCCGCTACAGTCTTCACTCTTCCATGCATCCACCTGGTGGAAGAAATTCAGTTATTACAGATTCAAGTGATCCATTAACTTCATAAGATTTACGTGTTATTTGTGACATCCATCATAATACCAATATCATCGTATGGTTTTTCTGAATAATTCTCGAAAGTTTCAAAGAAAAAGAACGCTGTTTACCTACTATAGTAAAACATATACAAATTATGATTATTTTTTTTAATCCCCAATCGTTATGTATTTACTATGTAATCGAAAAGCCGTCAGTTAGGGATTTTAATTCGATCTTAAATATCTCCATTATTAGGGAGACATTTGGAAAACCAAAACATATTTCATTCTTTTCTTACTAATAATATTAGCCACACAACAACTTCAAGCGAAGTACAAAAGCTCCAAGTGAACTTGGGTGAATATTATAACCAAAGTTCGTGAAGTGGGTATAATTCAAGGGACAGAAAGTTGTTGTAAAACCAAGGAGCTTATCTTTTTGTAGCTAAAACTTACATAATATATTATCATGTTGTGACGCATTACCCTACTTGATTGGTAGAAGATATTGTGATATACACGCATTTCCATTAAGCAAGTCATATACAAATTATTATAACCAAGCACTGATTGCATCCAGGATATTACGGTGCCATCGTAAGATTGAAGGTTTTTTTCGTAAACAAATAATATTTTAATAAAAATAATAGAGCAGACAATTTAGATCATTGGGGAGTTTGTAAAGAAAGGGAATTAGTGGAACGATTCTATCCAAGAAGGGAAACATGGACATGATGGAAGTAGCTATATAAGTTTTGGGCCCCGTTGCAGAAAGAGATACAATCGATTGTAAGTTACAATTAATTGCAAGTCAGATCACGTGTTCTAGATGCGCAAATCTGATTGGTTGAAAGGTGTATATTTTCTGACTTACAATCAATTGTAACTTACAATTGATTGCATCTCTTTCTGCAACGGGGCCCATGCAGGTGTGCTAAATGCGCGAATTTGATTGGTTGAAACGCGCAAAGTTTGTGACTTGACTAACTAGTATCTCTTTTTGCAACGAGACCTTGGAGTAACATAGCGCTTCGTTTTTGTCAATATAGATAGACTTGCAAAGCCATGGGTCAATACCTCTGTGTTTGTGTTGTTATGGTTACGATATATTCTACTGAACATGTATCCGTTTTCTTGGTTTGTACCCATACAATAGACCAGAATTGTGCACGGTCATGCGTACATATACACGGCCAATAGAAGAGACACCCCCGGTCTCGCATGATGAAACGCCCCTCTTCAGTAAATGAAGAGCTTAATTCCACAAGGAGCTAAATCCACTTGTTCAACTTTGGAGACAAACAGGTCTCATGGTCAATCTTTTTACACATGACTATGGGAATATGAAAATGAACAGTTCCATATTTTGATTTTGATTGTGTAATTTGTCCTAAAATGTGGATTTGTAGATTTAATGTACTGACGTTGTCAACTCAATTTTTTTTAAATTGAAAATTGGATTTTGCGCCTTTTGGAATTAAGCTCTTCAAATATTAGATTCGCTCAAACATTTCAAACGCAATGGAATAGACATCTTGGCTACTTCAATATAAATATGTACTATAAACAAGCAAAGTGGTGTATCGCGGTGTGAGGGGATTTATGGCCGGTTATACTAATAATTATCGAATGATACGATACGAGGGGTATATTCGAACTAGGTCCAAAGCGATCCATGAGCATGAGGCGCTTGCAATAAACCTGGGTTTTGTTTCATATAAATTCTATCACCGTTTGCGTATGAGCCAAAGCAGATCCTTCGTCTGGGCTTGAAATGACAAGTACATTACTTATAGCCCGGTCACATATCAACGGATTGCGCAAACGTATATATGTCAAACAGAGAGCTAAATTTTTCATCCGTTCTATGCGTTTCTTGTCAGTTTCTTGTCCGTTCCTTGTCCGGTGATGTACGTTGTTCTATGTTTTGTACATGAAGCAATGGAGACGACTTTCATCACCGGATAATTTAATTTCGCAAATTGTCTATTCGTTGGGCATACGTTTCTGATATCCGTTGATATCTGACCGGGCCATTAACTGTTACACGAAGCTAAATACTTGTCATTCCAGCCCATGCGAAGGATTTGCGAGATTTGATAGCTTGGCTACTTACTTTGACTCATTTAATTACACTTGCTTTCATATAGCGGATAAGCAGTTTTCAGCATTATTTTACAGTTATTATCACCGTTTACTTATGGTTGAATTTAGTCAATAGTATGTATCATAATAGGCGTGCGAGGCCGGGGTGGGTGGGTGGGGGGAGGGGGTGGGGTTAGCACTTCCTGGTGGGAATGTTACCTATGTACGATCTTGAGCGACCTTGTTAAAATGAAAATGTCAAAGCTCGAAATTGAATTGTAAGTAGAACGTATTCGTTTACGCATTGACCTCGAAGTTGTATAGTCCACTTGTTAATTACGATGAACCAGGTTCCAGGGATATGGGATGAACGTTGTCCTACGGTCGTGTGGGTGGATTTTTATTGTTAAAATACATACTTCAAGTAAACCAAACACTGTTTATTTGTCAGCATTGAAACTTTTATGAAATTCCGCATATTGAAGTAACTACTCTCCAAAATATGCTTTTTATGATAGAAGCAATATCGTAGCAGATATTTGCCATATGGAGTGCCATATAATTTGCAACTTTTGTTAGGCAATCCAGTACCTATGAGCAAGGTCAGTGGCCCGGCCCGTTTCATAAAAAGTTTGCAATTGTTGATAGTGTCTAATTATTGTAACTATTATTATCAACAGCTAATCAGCATGGACCATTATAGCTGTTGTCATAGTTGTATACGGTGCATCAGTTTATGCAACTGTTTTTTTAAAAATAGATCTGCATATTTTGACATGCTTATTAGCATACTTGACAATGGCAGCCAGTTCAGGTTAAGCTTTTATAATAACGGTCATACTAATCGACTTTTCTGATGTCTTTTTTCTTCTTCATTTTTTAGAAAACACACCAAGAAAAATGTTGACCCCAAAGTAAGTTAACAATTGACAGTGAGCTGGATTTGGCTACCGGAATATAACATGAGATCCTTCCTCGTTAAACTAAGGCTACATTCCTATTAGTCTAGTTCTAGACCCTCGGAAATTGATCTCCGCCACCCCGAAAAGCGCTGCTAAAACGAGAGATCTGTTGATCTATTGATCGCGTGATATACAGATCTCTCGTTTTGGCAGCGCTTTTCGGGGTGGCGGGGATCAATTTCCGAGGGTCTAGAACTAGACTACATTCCTATCTGCCTTCCGCTGAACCGTGCAGAGGGCCTTCCGTAAACACAAATGTTAGTTTTATTTCAAATTGCAAACTTTACAATTTAAAATAAAACTAACATTTATGTTTAGAGAAGGGAAGGTAAATGGGTTATAACAGCAAATTATTATCATCCGCTAACAATGGCTAAGACTTATCAAGAGGTCAAAGCAAACATTTTATGTACTCGAATAACACAATACAGGGTGGCCAAAAAACCCCGGAACGGGGCACTTCCCAAGATATAGTAAGAAAATGATTATGTCCATCGGATAGAACAGTAATTTTGGACGAGTAGTTTTTGTTGTAGGACGTCTTAATGGTTGGCTGACAAGAAAACTACCTACAAATTGTGTTTTACTGTATCTAAGGTAGATTGTCATGAAGATTACTAATAAAAACATATTTTCCGCGTCGGAAAACCCAGTAAAATAAAAAAAAAATCAACTTTTAAATTCATTTTAGTAATCCCCGTAAAAAATTGAGTCCGAGGGCGAAGAAAAATGACGTCATCTTTGTGACGTCACATGCAGGCAATCGCAGTATAGCTCGGTCATAGACGTACACGCTGAGTGCAATACTCACGTTGACAGAGAGATATTATTTCGATTTTTTTCAATATTATTTTGCAAACATTTGTTAAAGTTTATATCATGGACGATCTACACTCAGATGTGTTGCTGCAAGCTGCTATAATTCATTTCTTAGGAATTTTCAGTTAAGCCTCAATTTACAAGCAAAAACGAGTTTGTTTTACAAGCAAATCATAGGCTCTGCATGTAAACCATGGACATTCCTCCGTGTTGCGGTCTGCTTGTGATGTCATGATCTGGGTTGCACGTGCGCACATTCCCGCTCCGCTATAAATGACTTTTTTAGCAGTATGGAACGCCGATGCGAAAACAAGCAAAAAAGTTGCATGAGATTTACCTTTCTTGCCCAACTTAAGGATTTCTTTGAAAAAAAGAGTGTGGTATATCAATATAGGCACATATTTAAAGCTATAAACCTGAATCAAAGCCGGGATTTCACCATACCTTTAAGTGAGACCATGCATGTCAGGTTCACATTTTTGTCACTTTTTACCAAGTCACTGCCTGATAAATCTCACTTCATGCCCGTCAATGCATCGAACAACTATGTCCATTCTCTCGGCAAACAGCGGAATGCACACTAACAATGGCGCGCGTATTGCTCATTGTTCGATGCTATGACATGCAGTAAGTGCGATTTATCAAGCACTGACTAAAAATTGAAAAAAAGGGAACCTTACACGCAGTCACTCACAGCGTCCTAAAACAAAAACTACACGACCAAAATGACTTTTCTTGGTATCGTTTTTCATTGAAAAAGACGCCCTATCCGACGGAAATAATCATTTTGTTACTATATTATGGGAAGTGCTCCGTTCTGTTTGTTTTTTGGCCACCCTGTATAACAAACAATTATTACCCCCGTGGCGTAGCGTGGTCTGAATGATCTTGGGATGGAGGGGGAAGGGATGGTGCTACAGTCAAACCTGTCTATAGCGACCCCTCAAGGGACCGGTGAAAAGTGGTCGCTATAGACAGGTGGTCTCATTTGACAGGTTGGTGGCCATTTTGAATTTCTCGTTATATGCACATGTGTAATTAATTGGCATCTGTACACACAAGTGTCCATAGTTTAATTTAGTATTTGTTGCATGCATAACCACAACAAAAATGTAATTATATGTTGTCATTATATTTTAAATGATATTAAATATTGGTATTATCTTGTTAAGTAAAATAAAAATTGCAAAATGTCATTTATTTACTCATCATGAGAGAATCAGCTACGCTGAATTCTGAAGTCAAAGTTCATTGTTTGAATTTCTGTATCAGCATTAGGTACTGAAGGGCACAAACACTCTTCGTTTATGAGTTCGAATCACTAGGTGTCGGTAATTAAGCGTGTAGGCTTAAACAAAACAATTGATAATAATAATAAGGTATTTATAACGCGCATATCTGATACATGTATGTCTCTATGCGCTGTTAAATTAAAGGGTACTGGTTAATTTGTTGACATGTGCAAAAAGTGCAAAAAGATACAATGCATTATTGTTGTTATGCGATATGTCCACTGGCAATTGTGTGAACATTTCAAGTTAAATGTTCAAACGTAATGGCCGAGTAATATGAGCAGAAATTGAAAGTGATAATCACTAACTAGTTGCACTTACTTTGTACACTGTTACGACTTTCCAGTGGACAGTTTAACATCTGAACACTTCAATCTGAAATATCTTTTTAACGAAAGGGAAAGTTCGAAAAAACAAAACCTGTCCCATACTTGTTAATACGAATACAACAATGTATGAGGGAACCGCTATATCATTCCAATTTGAGGATTAGAGGATTTGGGCAATGTTACTAAATCCATTTAAAATAGAGCCCTTTTACACACGAGAAAAAATATCGTGATTGCAATCATGATTGGAATCATGTTTACAATCACGGTGATTCTGTTGCCTTGCTTTTACACGAGGAAAAAGACTTCGCGCAAACTGTGATTACAATCGCGTTTCTGGAGACGTGTTTATGTGTATCAAACTGAGCGCCATCTTTTGTATTACACTACATGCACTGCACTCGAAGCGATTAGAGCGCGGTTTATTGGCGGAAGTGCATGTAAAAATCATAATAAAATAGAAAGATAGCTGTTATTCTAATGTAATTAATACAGGGTAAATAGTACTCCGCGCAAATACTGGCTGTTCAAACATCATAGAAAGACGCGATTCTATGATACTAATAATTGTTTCAATAAATGTTCACTCTTTTGTCCACATATAATTATCATTATGTATGCTCCCGGGGCGGTACTGAAACTACGTTTGAAAAATATCTATGAATTATTATGTCGAATTCCTTATACTCGAGGTAATGATGACCCTGGTATATTCTATCCCATATATTAGAGACTGAAATACTTGAATCGAAATTTGACAGCTGGGTGACCAGCCAAAGTCAATATATAAGATGTCTGAAGTTCATTGTCATTTTAAAAGTTTGTTTTATGACATGCTCAGAATTGGAGCCTTGGGTGACCAGAGGCGATCCAGTTGATGCCTTGGTCGCTCAAGCGCTAATTTTGTGGTCGCTATATACACAGATGTATATGTGTGTCGGGATTAGCAGGTTTGACTGTAACACCCATTTGAGGCAATTTTTTTTATATTTAATGATCAAGGAAACTATTATTACATTATAATTGTTTTGCCAAATTATTTTGGGTGCGTACCCCCATAGATTCGTCAATGAGCATGACATTTGATAACACACACCAAATTATTGTTTCATATTTGTTCATCTTCTAATAATGCCAGGGGACTATGTGTCTCATGAACTAACAGATTGGAACGATACTGTCATATATGATAGCGAAATGTTGCTTGTATGTATGTAGTGGGTTCAGTTTGCGGGTGTGACTTGGGTATAACGGAGGCACGTGCCTCAACCATTTGACCACAAAATTAATTGTTTGATTGATCATTTGCTCCTTTCTTGCTTGCTTGATTGGCTAATTTAGATTTACGTTTAATTTCAGTTATTTCAACCATTATAAAACAAATATAAATATGTTAAAAATAATTAATTCATACATGTCAAAGAAAATATTGTTTGTGATTTGCTTGCTTACTAGACTGATCACTGCTCTGATTGATTGATTGATTGATTGATTGATTGATTGATTGATTGATTGATTGATTGATTGATTGATTAATTGAATGATTTATTGAATGATTGATTGCTTGCTTGCTTGTTTGCGTGATTGATTGATTGATTGATTGATTGATTGATTGATTGATTGATTGATTGATTGATTGATTGATTGATTGATTGATTGATTGATTGATTGATTGATTGCTTGATTGATTGCTTGATTGATTGATTGATTGCTTGATTGATTGCGTGATTGATTGATTGATTGATTGATTGATTGATTGATTGATTGATTGATTGATTGATTGATTGATTGATCGATCGATCGATTGATTGATTGCTTGATTGATTGCTTGCTTGCTTGATTGATTGATTGCTTGCTTGCTGATCGGTCGATTGATTGAGTGAATGGTTCTTTGATTGATCGAACGATTGATCGATAATAATTACGTGAGTATTAAAGGGCATCAAGCGTGGGGATGCTACACAGCGGGTCGCCATTTTGAACTGGGCCAGTTTGCGCGCACCGCATGACACTGAGCTAACGTGCATCACGCACCGTGCGCAACGTGTACTTAAGATGGCGCCGCGCATCTGATTTGACGAATCTGAAGTACCTTTAATAATCCCTTTACATTTAACAAATACGAAGCAGAATTTGGTGTGTGTTGCGATAATACATGTATTATGTCATGTTCATATTCGTATAAAGAAAGGAAATATATAAGTAGGGGATATCAGAGATAGATCAGAGACAGAGAGGAAGAACAAAACAAAACGAAGTATGTTTTCTATTTTTATTTTATTTCATTTTTTTTTTACACACCTTTTAAACATAATAATATAGTCATGAACAAACCAACAAAATGAATTATTGCATTATACAATGAACCAACTATTCGCATATTATATACAACATATCAATTAATCAAAAATAAATATTTAGATTGATCCTAAACTTATCAATGGTATCAACTTGTTGCATATTTTTAGGACGATTCAACTAACCTGACACCAGTGGTCCATGGCCGATGCCAGGAAGACCTGAGCCAGTTGATGACAGGCCACAGGGAGGGAGATGATACACACAGCTAGATACACCCATCGCTGGTACCTCCCGAACTCACCAATGTCGCGAAGAATATCATCAAACTTCATCGCGAAATATTATTGCAACTTATAAGTTAACCAATAATTAAAACAAAACGTCGAGCAATCTAATTGTGTTCGAGTTCCAAGCGACCATGGACAGATGCCGCGGATATTGATAAAACTAAGAGTCAAGCATGGAACGTAATGAAGAACTGATTTGGTCAAATACGTCTGCCTTCAACTTTATTTTATTTCTCGGTGTTTTGGTTCGGTGAGGAAACTAAATATCAATTTCATTCCGATCTCGAGCTCATGATCAATTAGGTATTATATGAGAGCAGCTACTTTGTCCCAGAGAAAGAGCCAATGCATAAATCAATGTGAAGAGAAGAAAATAAAAATATGTTTCCTTTATAAGAAGATTAAAGTGCAACTGTTCCCTTCGTGATAGAAATCGCGAGAATGAAACGAGAAATGAACCGTAAGGTGATAGGCCCTGGAAGCCGTTATTGGCAAAGACTCAATATTAGCTTTGGAAATATATTATATGCAGATTTATTCAATTCGATGCTTGGTTAGTCCTAGTCAGGTAGTAGTATGTTGCCAAGAATAACCAGTGAAATGAAGACGCGTCTATGTACTCATACCGTGATAGTTTTCAGAGGTGCTGCACAGCCATGGACAGTGGCGTACGTACTTCATCCAACTGACTCATTTGGGGGAGGGGCACGCGATAATTATCATTATTATTAGTAGCAGTATTTTTATCATTATTTTGTGTTTATTTATTATATTTTCTGGTGTTGATTTATATTTGTATTTATTGATTTATTTATTATTATTGTTTTAAATTGTTATTTATTGATTTATTATTATTATCTTCTTTTTTTGGGGGGGGGGGGGGTGTGCACACTCTTTTTAATTCTATTTGTGTGGGATATATAGAAACAAGAAGCATGTATTTGTTTCTTTATTTTCACAATGGGCCATAGCGGTATAATGTGTGTGTGTGCGTGTGTGTGTGTGTGTGTGTGTGTGTGTGTGTGTGTGTGTGTGTGTGTGTGTGTGTGTGGGGGGGGGGGGGGTGGTAATGACCCCCTAGCCCCCTTTTCTACGCCATATAATATCTTCTATTTTCGGCGAAGGAGGCGTTCCCGAAAGGCCAACGAATACATTTACTTTCGTTGGCTAAGATGCCTGGGTGCAAATTTGATATCCGACCAATATACATACACATAAGTCAAAGAAAACACAATAGGCCTTTGGACTTTGTATCAGAACGTATACAGTTGTATACTTTTCTCGTTTGTTTTATTGTATCAAATTGTCTATAAAGCTTATAAAACAACACTGTTCGATACCATAATGATGTATTTGCTGATTCTGAAGGGAAGGTGTGTGTGTGTTTGACGAAAAACTGACTGTTTCGGGGTGTGCAAGACTGGGGGCTCCGTGCATCCCTTGGGGAGCCCCCCTTCAAGAAAGTACGAAGCATGGGGCTTCGTGCATCTCTTGAGGAGCCCCCTCCGAGCACACACGAAGCCTGGGGGCTCCGTCCATTTCTTGGGAGCCCCCCTCCGAGCCTAACACGGAGCCTGATTTTATGTATTGGTTGTAAATATATAAGGTTTTGCGTTTGTTTGTATTATGCATGTGTTTGTAGTGTTTTGTAGTATCATGTTATGTATGTATTATTTGTCCACATAAAGCCCCCTGGAAAGCAGTGTCTGATCACTGATGAGTCCTTCCTGCTGTAGACAAAATATATAATAAACAAATAAATCGATTGTTGATTGATTGGATTATTGATTTTCTTATGCAATCTGATTCTTGGACAAAAATAAAAATTACTTGAATTTGAATTAATAACTTATCAGTAATGTATAACTATAACCTTATTTGTTAGAACGCATCATCTTATGTTTACCATGCTCCCGAACTCACCGAGGTCGCGTAGAATACATCAAACTTCATCGCTAACGCGAAATAGGATTACAACTTATAACCAATAATTGAAACAAAACGTCGATACATGTAATTATGAAGTGCAAAGGGGATGATGGACAGATGCCTCGGATGTTATAACAAGTTTGAGTCAAGCATGGACTTCTGGAAAGAACCGATTTTTTTCTTCAAATGCGTCTGCCTTCAATTTTATTTCTAATTCGGTGTTTTGGTTTTGTGAGGAAACCTAATATCAACTTCATTCCGATCTCTAGCACATTTGATTAGGTATTATACCGTATTTTGAGCCGCGGGCTTATTCCAGAGATAGAGCCAATGAACAACTCTGAATCAATATGAAGTGAAGAAACGACCGTAAATTATGTTTCCCAAATCAGAAGATTAAAGTGCATTTCTGTTTCGAAATCGCGAGAATGAAACGAGAAATAAACCGTAAGCTGATTGGCCCGGAAGTGTTTTTTTTATTCAGATTCAATATTAGCTTGGTCAATACTTGTATATTAAATGATGGAGTGTGCCAACGAAAGAGAAACACGGAGCGTGTATTTGTTTCTTTATTTCCCAATTGGTGCATAGCGGAATAATGGAGAAGGTGGAGGGGGCAATGACCCCCTAGGACCCCTAGCCCCCTGTGCTACGCCACCTAATATCTTCTATTTCAGGCGAAGGTTTAATGTTTTTTCATCTTCTAATAATGCCAGGGGACTATGTGTACTCATGAACTAACAGATTGGAACGATACTGTCATATATGATAGCGAAATGTTGCTTTTAGGTATGTAGTGGGTTCAGTTTGCGGGTGTGACTTGGGTATAACGGAGGCACGTGCCTCAACCATTTGACCAAAAAATTAATTGTTTGATTGATCATTTGCTCCTTTCTTGCTTGCTTGATTGGCTAATTTAGATTTACATTTAATTTCATTTATTTCAACCATTTTAAAACAAATATAAATCTGTTAAAAATAGTTAATTCATACATGTCAAAGAATTTTTTTTTGTGATTTGCTTGCTTACTAGACTGATCAATGCTCTGATTGATTGATTGATTGATTGATTACTTGATTGATTGATTGATTGATTGATTGATTGATTGATTGATTAATTGAATGATTGATTGAATGATTGATTGCTTGCTTGCTTGCTTGCGTGATTGATTGATTGATTGACTGATTGATTGATTGATTGATTGATTGATTGATTGATTGATTGATTGATTGATTGATTGATTGATTGCTTGATTGCTTGCTTGCTTGATTGCTTGCTTGCTTGCTTGCTTGCTTGATTGATTGATTGCTTGCTTGCTGATCGGTCGGTTGATTGAGTGATTGGTTCTTTGATTGATCGAACGATTGATCGATAATAATTACGTGAGTATTAATAATCCCTTTACATTTAACAAATACGAAGCAGAATTTGGTGTGTGTTGCGATAATATTATGTCACGTTCATTGGCGTAGGTATGAGGGAACGTTCCCCACAGTTAATTGGCAAAAACAATGACATTGTTATAACAAACTACGAAATGTTGATATTTGCTTATAGCTCATTTATTCATTGATTGTTTGTTAGATTTATTTGTTTTATGTATACTGTTTTTGTAGTGTTATGTATTATCGTGTTATACATGTTTTATTTGTACACACGGTCCCCTATACAAAAAAGTGCCCGGTCACTAAAAGAGTACACCCTGTTGAACACAGACGAAATATATAAATACACAAAAAGAAATCGATTGTTGATTGATTTGCTGATTGAATTTACTTATGCAAAGTAATTCTTGGACAAAAATAACGGGAATTGAATTGAAATTTAAAAAAGTAATACTGATAATAATAATAATGATAATAGTAATAATAATAATAATAATACTAATAATGATAATAATAATAATAATATGATACTACTACAACTACTACTACTACTACTACTACTACTACTACTACTACTACTACTACTACTACTACTACTACTACTACTACTACTACTACTACTACTACTACTACTACTACTACTACTACTGCTACTAATAATAATAAACGGTTCTTCTATAGCGCATATCACACTAAGGTTAACAACTGTTAGGGTCTCTATGCGTATAAAGAAAGGAAATACGGTATATAAGTATAGGGGATACCAGAGATAGATCAGAGACAGAGAGGAAGAACAAAACAAAACGAAGTATGTTTTCTATTTTATTTAATTTAATTTATTTTGTTTACACACCTTTTAAACATAATAATATAGTCATGAACAAACTAACAAAATGAATTATTGAGTTATACAATGAACCAATTATTCGCATATTATATACAACATATCAATTAATCAAAAATAAATATTTAGATTGATCCGAAACTTATCAATGGTATCAACTTGTTGCATATTTTTAGGAAGATTCAACTAACCTGACACCAGTGGTCCATGGCCGATGCCAGGAATACCTGAGCCAGTTGATGACAGGCCACAGGGAGGGAGATGATACACACAGCTAGATACACCCATCGCTGGTACCTCCCGAACTCACCAATGTCGCGAAGAATATCATCAAACTTCATCGCGAAATATTATTGCAACTTATAACCAATAATTAAAACAAAACGTCGAGCAATCTAATTGTGTTCGAGTTCCAAGCGACCATGGACAGATGCCGCGGATATTGATAAAACTAAGAGTCAAGCATGGAACGTAATGAAGAACTGATTTGGTAAAATACGTCTGCCTTCAATTTTATTTCATACCTCGGTGTTTTGCTTCGGTGAGGAAAATAGAGATCAGCTTCATTCCGATCTCGAGCACATGATAAATTAGGTATTATATGAGAGCAGCGACTTTGTCCCAGAGAAAGAGCCAATGCATAAATCAATGTGAAGAGAAGAAAATAAAAACGATATGTTTCCCTTATAAGAAGATTAAAGTGCAACTGTTCCCTTCGTGATAGAAATCGCGAGAATGAAACGAGAAATGAACCGTAAGGTGATAGGCCCTGGAAGCCGTTATTGGTAAAGACTCAATATTAGCTTTGGAAATATATTATATGCAGATTTATTCAATTCGATGCTTGGTTAGTCCTAGTCAGGTAGTAGTATGTTGCCAAGAATGACCAGTGAAATGAAGACGCGTCTATGTACTCATACCGTGATAGTTTTCAGAGGTGCTGCACAGCCATGGACAGTGGCGTACGTACTTCATCCAACTGACTCATTTGGGGGAGGGGCACCCGATAATTATCATTATTATTAGTAGTATTATTTTTATCATTATTTTGTGTTTATCTTGTAATTTTGTTGGTGTTGATTTATATTTGTATTTATTTATTTATTTTGTTTTATATAGGCCTATATATGTTTGTATTATTATTTGTTCAGGGAGGGGGGTCGGGGGGGGGGGGGGGGGGATGCACACTCTTTTTAAGTCTATTTTTGTGGGATATAATAATATATAATAATGTGTGTGTGTGTGTGTGTGTGTGTGTGTGTGTGTGTGTGTGTGTGTGTGTGTGTGTGTGTGTGTGTGTGTGTGTGTAGGGGGGGGGGGGGTGGTAATGACCCCTAGCCCCCTGTGCTACGCCACATACTATCTTCTATTTTCGGCGAAGGAGGCGTTCCCGAAAGGCCAACGAATAAATTTACTTTCGTTGGCTAAGATGCCTGGGTGCAAATTTGATATCCGACCAATATACATACACATAAGTCAAAGAAAACACGATAGGCATTTGGACTTTGTATCAGAACGGATAGAGTTGTATACTTTTCTTGTTTGTTTTATTGTATTAAATTGTCTATAAAGCTTATAAAACAACACTGTTTGGATAATATTTGCTGATTCTGAAGGAAAGGTGTGTGTGTGTGGTGTGTGTGTGTGTTTGACGAACAAATTACTGTTTCGGGTGTACAAGCCTGGGGGCTCCGAGCATCCCTTGGGGAGCCCTCCTCCAAGAAAGCACGAAGCCTGGGGGCTGCGTGCATCTCTTGATGAGCCCCCTTTGAGCAAGCACGAAGCCTGGGGGCTCCGTCCATTTATTGGGAGCCCCCCTCCGAGCCTTACACGGAGCCTGATTTTATGTATTAGTTGTAAATATATAAGGTTTTGCGTTTGTTTGTATTATGCATAATATGTTTGTAGTGTTTTGTAGTACCATGTTATGCATGTATTATTTGTCCACATAAAGCCTCCTGGAAAGCAGTGTCTGATCACTGAAGAGTCCTTCCTGTTGCAAACAGACGAAATATATAAATAAACACATACAACCGATTGTTGATTGATTGGATTATTGATTTTCTTATGTAATCTGATTCTCGGACAAAAATAAAATGACTTGAAATTAAATTATTAACTTATTAGTAATGTATATTAACCTTATTTTGTTAGAACGCAATATCTTATGTTTACCATGCTTATATAGTGTATATAAATATTTTGTTTTGTCTTGATTAGTTTTGATGTTGTCAACTTGGGTTTGCCAATAACAAGACGTTTGCTTCAAAAGCAAATACCTGTTGATGTTCACACTGTTCCTCTTTACCGTTGTATTTTATTTTAAATGAATTAAAAGATTACAAAAATGAAATGAACTAACCTGACACCAGTGGTCCATGGCCGATGCCAGGAAGACCTGCGCCAGAATTACTGACAGACCACAGGGAGAGAGAGGATACACAAAGCTAGGTACACCCATCGCTGGTACCTCCCGAACTCACCGAGGTCGCGAAGAATATCATCAAACTTCATCGCGATCGCTGATTGGCCCCGGAAGCCGTTTTTTTAATTCAGATTCAATATTAGCTTGGGAAATACTTGTATATTAAAGAGAAACAAGGAGCGTGTATTTGTTTCTTTATTTCCCCATTGGTGCGTAGCGGAATAATGGGGAAGGGGGGAGGGGGCAATGACCCCTAGCCCCCTGTGCTACGCCACCTATAATATCTTCTATTTTAGGCGAAGGAGGCGTTTACGAAAGGCCAAATAATACATTTACTTTCGTTGGCTAAGTTGCCTGGGTGCAAATTTGATATAAACTGGGCTCCAAAAGAAACTTATCACTTTTTCAGAGCGACGCTTACTAAAATCCATAGCACCAAATTGATTCATATTTAGACACAGATAAGGTATTATTCTCATTATGAAGCATATCTCAAAAATTACAAGTTTTCTTTTGCCAAAAAAGAGAAAAATACCATGGAATCACTACAGGTCACTTTTCAAAAATCACAGAAACTGCTCGCTGCGAACCTCCACGAAAGGCGGTCTATTCAGAACTTTCAATAGCTATTCGTTCAACTTCAAAGCGGGTTATGTAACCACTAGACTGGCTATTGTCCGTATCGAGCTCTGTGCTCGGAAAGCGAGCAGTTTCTGTGATTTTTGAAAAATTACCTCTTGCGATTTCACCTTATTTTATTCTTTGTTGACTAAAGCAAACATATTTTTTTTTAGATCAGCTTGCTAAGGAGTATTATATATATTCTATGCCCAATTATGAATACTTGTTATGCTTTGGATTTTAATGTGTGTCGCTCTGAAGAAGTGATAAGTTTCTTTTGGAACCCAGTTTACATACAAATGAGTAAAAGGAAAAACATAGGCATTTGGACTTTGTATAAGAACGTATACAGTTTAATAAATTTCTTGTTTATGAAGTGTATTATATAGTCTATAAAGCTTATCATACAACACTGTTTGGATAACATAATGAGGTGTGGGGAGGAGGGGGGGGGGGGGTGCATCAAGTGGAGGCAACTACCCCCTAATATAGTGTGAATTTTTGCTCCTAATTCCCCTATACTGTATGTATGTTGTACGTGTATGTGTATGTTATGTTTATGTGTATATTTGTCTGTTTTTGTATTTGTATGTTTTCCAAAATATATATATACATACATATTCATATTCATATACATACAGTATATCATACATAAATATTTAACAAAAATCTATATTGGATTGTGCATGTGTGCGAGATTTTGTTGGAAAGCCCCCCCCCCCCCCCCCCCCCCTCCGTCTCCGAACGAGCACGACGCCTGCATGGGCTCTGTGCATCTCTTACTCCACAAAAGCCTGGGGGCTTTTGAGCAGCTCTGGCAGTACTTAGAATATGAATTTGTACATTTTTTAACGATAATCTTATCTCTACGTTTTACCTTTACGTGACCTGCCGATATAGGTCCACATGGTCAGGCCGTGTACATATTTTATGTCTACAAATAATAGATAACTCAGATTGGTTAATCAGTAAGCAGCGCTCAGTAAACTTTCATTCTCTGTATTTCTTGTTTTTATTATAGAAAACCTACGTCAAATGCATATGGACAGAGATGTCAAGCAAGCCCACTGAAATCAATTCCTGCAAGTCATGCATTTGCCCGACTCTAAGTGCAATTTGCTTTAAAAATTCACGATTATGCCCGAAAATGAAATGCTGTTGCCCAAAGCTCGAATATTGCCGATTTCAAACTCTAGGGGAAATTAAATAACAATTTATTGTGTCATAACTTAGTATCAAGAAATGCTCATTTTCTACCATTGGTGTCAAATATCCTAAACGGACAAAAATATAAACAAATGAACCTACACAAAAACAAACAAGTAAAGATATTTCGTGATATTTCACATAATGAACTTTTATTTAACAAAGTATAATAACAATTACAAACATGCATAACCATAATAATAACAATCCATGAAACGGAACGTAACACTGCTATAATATCATTGTATTGTTTTATCATAATATAAATTATACATCAATGAAAGAATGGTATTATTTAAAGACCGTAGTATACATACGGAAGGAATAATATGATTGGTTAAAATATGAGTATCTTTCAAACAAAAAATGCAATATACATGATCATTTCTACTCTAAAGTTACTGCATGGTATAAAGATATATACTTTTATATTTACAAATAACAGTCGTAATGTACAATTATAATACTGATATAGCATATCATCTGTGTTGAGGTACATGTATTTGTAAAAAAAAAATGTAACAATTGAACAAAATAGTAATGAACTCGATTTATAAAGCTCGTAATATATATATATATATATAAAGCTACGTAAATATATCCTTATTTCATTCATGTACATTCATGTAATTTATTTTGCTGGGTAATTTCTTGAGAGTTTCCCGGCAAAATGTAAGTCTAACGTTTGAGTCTAGTATTGTCTCACATACTAGTACACATTTGCTATCATTATCTTTTTTGAAAAAATAAATCGAGAATGTTTTCTTGTTTCTAACAACACATCTGTGAATTAGGATTATAATGATCAACAGTGGGACATTGTTACACCGGAGAGCTATATTATTGTGATACTTTGGGTAGACATGGACCGAGGGTAGAATAATGGCTAAGTGTTGGAAATTACCTGGTAAAATAAAGTTCAAACACGGTGAATCAAACGCAGCAAATAATCCCAGAACATAAGGATTGTATGGTGGCCCTAAAGGGACATCGCGAGTCGCGAACTTTGTTGCGAAATTCATGACAAAATATGCAACGTTGCATATTTCTTCGTGAATTTCGCAACAAAGTTCGCGATTCGCGATGTCCCTTCAGGGCCACCATAGGATAGAACACAGGGAGAACGGAATACACGTCGAGCTAGAGAAGTTAGTCTGGTATCAATGCACTACCAGACTTCTTCGATCGCATTCAACTGTTTGTTCTACTCTTATGTTCTGTGATGAATTGCTACCGTAACGTTTGATTTGCTGTATTTGAACTCTATTTATTTTACCAGCTGATTTCCAACACTTAGTTATTTTTTGCAACTTCGGCACACGCTATTTGTACTATTTTCAATACTACACTATACTGTATATTAAATAAAGGCATTATAAAATTGCCTTGTTGAGTAAATAACAGAATATAAAGAGATGGTTGCAGATATATTTTTCACATCAGAGCTCTTTATATAACGAAGTTGCATTGGAATAGACTCGAAAGACATGTTCTGTCTAAATCACCATTACACGAAGCTGTATTTTATTTGATAAGAGACATGTCTTTATGGCTCACGACTCCAAGTAGCTTGTTGCGATTTGGGTCACAAGCTAAATCTGGTAAAGAAAATAATAGTCACTTCATGGCTCCACTATCTATACGCCATTGTCTTGACATCGAACTCCTAATCATTCGTGACATCGTATCCCTTGTTGACCTGCCGTCGACGTCGTTGACACCGCCCTTGTATTTGGTCTCCTTCATCTCTGGATGCGAGACTACCTCCAAATCGTACATATCCTTGCTCTTTTTCCTATTTATTTTTTGTTTAAAATAATAAGCAAGAATAAATAGAACATTTCATTAGAAAACAGGTCAACCCAGGGAGCATTACATTAGAGAGGTTGTTGGAACCTTTCGAAAACAACCATTGTAAGAGGTATGACGGTAAATTACTTTTTTACAGGCCTATCATTTTGGTTGGGAATGGTTAGTGTCGTGCAATTATGTTATCAGGAAAAATCAGTCGGATGCACAGTAGCATTTCAAGAAACAATCGGAAAGAGGAATACGTGCTTATGTTCCGATCGAGCAGACTTTATATCAACAAGAGTTTTTTTTTTGGGGGGGGGGGGGGGGGTTGATACCATGCGGTCATTTACCAGGGCCCCGTTGCAGAAAGAGATACACTTGATTGTAAGTCAGCAACTTTGCGCGTTTCAACCAATCAGATTCGTGCATTTAGAACACATGATCTGACTTACAATTGTCTGTAACTTACACTCGATTGTACGTATCTCTTTCGCAACGGGGCGCAGGGGTGTGTTTCACAAAGACACTAAAGTCATGCTAAGTTGAACTTAATTAAATAATATAGTACGCCATCTTTAGCCTTGGAATAAAACATATTCAAAAGTAAAAACAAAACAAAACAGTATTGGAGACTTCCAGCAAAGATGTGTATCAATAACTTCAAGGCTCCTTGATAATAACAAAGATTCAAAGATTACTGCTTTTTATCAAAATGTATGCCTTTTAAAAACAACTGTTTTATCAGTTATACAAACAAACTGATGGCTTTCCATTCTGTTTAGGTTCAGCTAAGTATTGAGTATTGGTCAAACTTAACTTTAGTAACCAAAACCTGCACGGTACAAAATAATAGTTATAACTTCACTATGCTCGAAAAGTATACACAGTTATAAACGACTAAGTAAAGCCCCTGTTATCATTCAAAAAGAGCCGTTACAACTCAAGAGGGCGGTATTTAAAAAAATCATTGGTTTTTAGCCTTTTTTCATACAAAATTGTGCATTTAATGTTTGTTAAAATAATGATTCAATAGAGATATCATCAACGACTTTTTTAAAAACCTATTCTGATTTTTTTCAAAGTAGTCTTAGAGCATTTTTTGAAATTTTTCTAAAAAGTCTAAATATCGCCCGGTGATTGCCGGTGAAGAACATTTTAAACAAAAATATATTTATGGATATTTCAGCCGTTTCTGAATCGATTTTGATCAAATAAAGTTTATTCTGTCATTATGTTCTTTCGAATTCGACTGTCAGTTTTTCATTATCTCACAAAAAAATATCGGGGGGCACTTCGGGAAATACCAATACTCAACACTACCTTTAAGTTCAACTTATAATCTTTGTGAAACACCCCCAGGGCTGGTATTCAATTGAATAAGAATAAGTAGAAAATGAACATATTTGAAGACATTGTGCTATCAAAAGTTTGGTTAGATTTCCAGACGCTGAATTAATTCAATCTCAATTTTGGCTAATCAATTAATTTAAACCAAATACTAAGTAAACTGCTCAAATTTTGACTTAAATGTGGAATTAAATAACGACCCAGTGCTGGTTTTCAATTCAATACTAACATTAAGTATAACATTTACTTAGCATTTTGCTAGGCTGAAAACTTGTTTTTAGACTTTTGCTTCAGTAAAACAAAATCTAAATGTAATATTTGAAGACATTTTGGTTAGATATTCAGTTGCTGTATTGATTGAATTGCTGGCTAAGTAATTTACTTAAGCCACTGCTTATATATTGACTTAAGTTATGGACTTGAATATCAGCCCTTGTTCACAGAGAGCCCTATGTGACAGCTAAACCAAACCATCAACGCTTGTACAGGAGTCACGTCATTTAATCTACTGTATTCAGTTTTAACCGGTTCCCTACAAGCAATCCCCATAGAAATAATACTTAATTAAAAGTTAATCAGGTTCCCGTACGCAATGGGGTAAACAAAATATACCTCCGAGCAGAACTCTTTATTCATACAATTCTCTGGCGTACAGGTTAAGGTGGTTGGTGAGAGTTCCCCCCCCCCCCCCTCCCGGCAACAAAATGTAAATATTAAATAAAAGTAAACTAATACTGATATAAGCTTTTGCAGGAAATTACATGGTATGTTAAATTCTATTTATTTTCAATATTCGATGAACAGTGTTTGCTCATTATACATCTAGGACATGCTACATCGTATCATAGAAATTATTCAAAAAGATGTCAGTATATATATCATCGATAGAACAAACCTATTGGGAGCACATAAATATTTAGTTTATGGAGCTCCTAATACAGTGGCGTAGCTACGGGGGGCACGGGGGGGGGGGGGGGGGGCGGCACGTGCCCCCAATCATTTGGCATGTTTTTTCAAATGTGTGATGATAATGATGTTATCAATGATAATAAAGAAGAACATAACAGTCGTTCCCTAGTATGTACTAGTAATAGCGCACCTATATCAGTTTGAAGAATCCTTCCAAGTGGGAATTGTCTTATGCGAATTGTCAGTAGCGCCTTATGCGAATTGTCAGTCCCGGGCGCGAGGAAGTAGAGCGCGTATAGGCCTAACAAACTGCCTAGCGCATGGTAAATCACCCACCATACTATAGGGACCTCTGCTGCAGCTGCCTCCCACTTTTAATAAATAATTTTGACCGTTTGACACCTTCATGCATGCTATAAAGGCGCATAGCTGCACTATATATAGTCCAAAATGTCTAGACAAAGACAAACTTCCTTGACTAATTTCTTCAAGCCAAATGCACCCTTTCCATTAATTGATGATGCATATATCTATAATGCCTACTGTTGTTGATCATGATTTTAAGAGCACCAGTCATCTTCTCCAGAGTCGACATCTGCATCAGTTGAGCATATATAGGCCTACTGAACCTAACCCAAGGGACCCGTGTCATGGGTCTAGTCACGCGGTACTTGAAAAATGGTCGACAACAGGCAGGGGACGGGGGAGGGGGGACATGCCCCTCCCCATACATCTGAAAGTGGAGGTGATTGTCCCTCCCACTTTTTAATATGCATACATTATGTATGTTTGATTATAGCTTGAACATTATAATATTTCTGTGCAAAAGCTCCCTACAGTGGGAGGGGGATACCCCTCCCATACCCTCACCCGCTAGGTCGCTTCGCTCCCTCGCAATGCCCCTCACTTTAGAGAACATTTTCCCCCCTTCTTTAAAATGATCCTTCTACATCAAGCGCATCATTTACAGATCCACCTATAACCAGACAATGTACACCAGAAACAACAGTTCCAACAGGAGATACACATGGGATCAACATCGTGTGTTTTAGTGTGTCAAACAATCCCCACTTTTTTCGAAATTCAATCAGTTACAAATCTTACAAAATGCATAACAAAACAATGATAAGGACAATAATGACCATACTTCTAAAGTGATATTTTAAACACCAATTTCAAAAATTTTCCACATGGGAGGGGGTAAACCCCCTCCCACACCCCCCTACAAAATAAGTGTAGACAAGCACGGATATATACGATGTGAGCGTATTTGAGTCTGGTGTGTGTGTAGGTTCGAATGTGTTTGTATACTATGTCATGTGGGAGATGATTTAAGTCATGATTTCGTTAATTTAGTATCATCAAATTTTCTTTCAAGGTATGCAGCAGATTGCATCATTATTTTCCAGTGAAAATTTGCAAAAGCTCCCTACCGTGGGAGGGGGGACACCCCCCTCCCACACCCCCCCCCCCCCCCTCGGGCGCTACGCTCCCTCGCAGTTGTGCCCCCCCCCAATCCGTTGACCCTCGCTCCTAATATAACCTTAACCAGAGCTGACATTGTATAATAATTGACTTACGTTCCAAAGTTCTCGCCTTCTTCGATGGTCTGCGGCAGCGCGTAGCCCAGAGTCTCTGGGAGGAAGAGGATGAGGCAACCGGCGATGATCGCAACGATGCCGAATATAGTCTTAGACATGTGCTCCCAAGACCCGTCCAGTAGTAGGATAATTGGGGACAAGATACCGGCTATACGAGCACTCATCGAGCACAGTCCCACACCTACACTCCTGTGTCATGATATGGACAAATGTGAACATAATTTATCATCAAAAATAAAATCGATGATCAATGCATTTTATGTCGGAATATGAATTGGAAACGAATAATATACTAACGTTTCTTTTGAGAAAAAAAAATGCTCCCACAATTTATACGAGGGGCTTGCTTTGGGGAAGATACATTCAAAAAGGCCGTTACCATGGTAACAGTTACAGAAGGAATGCTATATAAAGAACTATTCGGTTACCAAAAAACAAAGAATAGGATTGGTATTGTCAGAGTGGACCAGTGCAGCGTGCATGGTTGGACTGATTGGGAGGCAAGCACACCTTATTTATGTTTTTTCGCAGATTTCCCCATACATTTTTCATTGTTTTTGTCAAATAGTTTAGTGCCCCCCGTGCCCCCCCCCCCCTAGTGCGCCACTGTATATTGCTCAAACATATACCTTTCTTACCTCACGGGTGTTGGAAAGAGCTCTGCCGAGTAGATGTAGATGATGCCGAAAGAGGCGGAGATGCCGAACTTGCCCAGCATGGCAACGGTTGTACGCCATGCACCAAGTGCTACAAATAAAGCAGAGTAAACGTACTCAAATTACTATTTTAATTCTTATTAATATACGCATTACGAAAAGTGATACTATACATCAAAATTGATTCATCAATGCATTTGAATTTCAGTATTGTGTTTTGAGGTATCGAACAAGTAACTACAACAAAAGAGACAAGGTAAAATTATTGGGGCTATACACCATCTAGAGATAGATTCACAAAGATGATATTTTATTTGTAAATTATAATGGAAGTAAATTGTGTGCCACTCGACACCTATACAGAATGTATACAAAAAAAGGTAATCGAAGTTCAAAGGTCAATTATTTCAAAATTATGTATGTGAACACCGCAAATAAGATATGGATGTAAAGAGTCACTTTTCAGCTTTAATTTGATACCTTTTTTTAATCAACAATGCCAGGCATCGCTGAGTTCTTTGTTATTGAAGATGACAGGTGCAAAACCCACTTTTTGCAAGTTTTGGCTAATGAATAGATTCCTGAAATGTTTTAAAAGAAATCACCTTATCCACCAGTTTAAAACAAGAAACAGAAATAAATTTGTCTTGCCATTTTGTCGTTTAACATTGAAACAAAATAACTCTGTAATTTATAAAGGAAGCAAACTCTGGAATGAGCTCGATTCCACTCTTAAAGGGAAAGTTGAGTTTTGGTAAAGAGGGCGCTAGACTACTTAATTGGTTTGTGAGGTAATGAAAAACTGAGTGTAAAATTTGAAAGAGCATAATATTTAAACAATAAAATCATCTTTGTTTGATCAAAATCGGTTCAGAAACGGCTGAAATATCCATAAATATAACAATTTGTAATAAACCCGGGGCCCCGGGTTTATTAGAAAATTTTGAACCAGCCGTTAAAAATTCAAAAAAAATGCTTCCTCTTTTCAAAAAAGTTACAAAATAGGTATTTAAATAGTTGTTGGTTATTTCTCTATCTAATCACTATTTCAACAAAGCATCACATGCACAATATTTTATTCAAAATG
The DNA here is from genome assembly GCA_037951105.1 of Echinarachnius parma. Classification (NCBI taxonomy): domain Eukaryota; kingdom Metazoa; phylum Echinodermata; class Echinoidea; order Clypeasteroida; family Echinarachniidae; genus Echinarachnius; species Echinarachnius parma. Next base: position 27,919 of record JBAMJV010010667.1, on the reverse strand, counting down.
GTTGAAACCGATGAGTGTTTAGAGAGCGCCCTCTTACGTTTTAACGGCTCCTTTTGAATGATAACATGATCTTTACTACGTCATTTGTAATTTTGTGTTCCTTTCTAGTTATAACTATTTGTTTGTAATGTAATGATGCAGGTTTTGGTTACTAAAATTCAGTTTCACTAAAACTGTACTCTCCTTACCAGAACTCAACTATCCCTGTAAACATGTAAACTTGACAAGTGCTTTTAGGTCTAAGTTAAAAAAACGTGTTGTCAATGCTCATTAATTACCATGCTCAATTATCTCCATCGGGGAGGAGGGGGGGGGGGGGGTGTTTGTTTGATTGTTTTTGTGTTAAGCTTACATTTTTATTTTACGTAGTTAGTTTCTCGTTATGTTTTGTAAGCGTGTTATGTTATATCATGTTGTTTATCATGTTTATAATAGGGAATCACTTCCCGCTCAAGCCATTGGCTTACTTTGTGATTTCCAGTCAATTTTACCATGTATATATTGTATCTTTTACGAGAAATAAATAAATGAAAATGAAATGATGAACAAAAAATGAAAATTATGAAATGATTGGTGCCACACTGAAATATTGGGGATTTGTTTTTGTTTTTGTGGTGAAACATCCACTTCGTGTCGATTGCAGCCCTGCAAATCGTCCAGGTCACGAGGAGATGTACACACTTTGTTCTTCAAATTTCCCAAAAAGGAAGAAGTAAAACAAATTAAATCAGAGGAACTTGGTGGCCATTTCATCTCATTTTTGTATCGCGATAACCCTTTCCCCAAAGAGCTCACCAAGTCCATCTGTGACAGCGACAAGGCGATGGGCTTGGGCAGTGTCCTGAATCTGTCTAAATACTCCTCGCACCTGTCGCCTAATGTTTTCCTCCAACCACGGGCGTAGCGAGTTACGTAATACCTATTCAACTGGGGGGGGGGGATGGATGAATAGATCATCCCCCCACTTGAATGGGTATCAATGTCATGTCTACACCCGTGCCTCCAACTGAGGTATCCTCTGAAGGTACATGTTCCAGGTTAATGTTAATTCCTTTGAAGAAAAATGGCCCAATCACTTGACCTTCCTCAAAGTTGCTGATCAAGCTGTCCATTTTTTATGACTGATATTGACATCAGTATTGAATTCTGGTGGACGGCAGGCCAGCGCATATTCATGTTCAATTACAATGTACTTAATCATGCATGATATCAGTGAAAGTATTCAGTTTAACGAGACAGTAACTCGCAACCCAAACAAAAATGGTTCAAATTGAGGTTTTCATCCAAGTGCGGTGCCATTATTTTACTTTCAAGCTTTCATTCATTAGCCCAAACTTGCAAAAAGTGGGTTTTGCACTTGTCGCCTTCAACCACAGATAACTCAGCGATGTGTGACATTGCTGATTCAGGAAATGTGTCAAATTAAATCTGAATAACTACTCTCAACATCTATGCCTAATCTAATTTATGAGAATGTATCATTTTGAAATTAAACTTTTTTTTTTTTTATACACTCTGTATAAACCGTCTGATCATGCAGGGTACAAGCAAGTCCGTCTTGTTGTACGTACCCCAATTATAATTGGCGACTAATTGTGTAGTGGACTAAAATTTATCATTTGGTAGTTATTACAGAGTATTTACATCATTCGAATTCAGCAGCTCATGTAGTATACAGTAGTTAAAGAATTTACGTGTGAAAATCGTGCAGAGGCAGGCCAACCCGCCGAACACCATGTACCCAAAGGTGCTCCATTTCCGTCCAAAGTATTCGATACAGAAGACGGCCGTGATGTAGGCTGGTATCTCGACAGCCCCGGATATAAAGAAGGCCAAGTAGTCACCTACTCCGAGATCAGACGTGCTCAGCGACAGACCGTAGTAGACGAGTGTGTTTACGAACCTGTATAATAGTGGTCAAAATATTACAACATGTTATTGTTTGCGTGAATAAGTTCTGTAGCCACGGCACCTAATATAAAGGAAATATAAATATAAATATAAATAAAAGGAAAATAATCACCTATATTACTCCAAGATCAGACGTGCTCAGCGATAGACCGTAGTAGACGAGTGTGTTTAATAAGAACCTGTGTATAGCAGTCAAATCATTTAAAGTTTCAGTGGTCAGGTGGTTTGTGTAAATTAGTACAATAAATGGAGATGAAGAACTATGTGGAGTGAACGACTCCGAGATAGATCATAGGTGTACAGGCACATTATTATGGGGGCGGGGGGGGGGGGGGGGGGGCAGGGGGGGGCAGGGGGACTGAGGTCTGTTGCCCGAATACCACCATTTCTTATACCAACATTTCCCCCTGTCAAGCAGGCAAGCAAAACCCTCGTGAGGGGGGGGGGGGGGGGGCTGCAAAACCATCGTGAGGGGGGGGGGGGGGGGGGGGCTGCAACTCCTTCATATCTATAATTTCCATTTTAGTTAACGTCATATACGAGGCTCCAGTATTATTTATCCGACTATCGTAGGGTGTATTTGTCTTTTTGTACACTACACAGCCATCATACTCTATATTTTAAACTTTTGTAGCAATTCTGTGATACAAACAATAAAAACTTACCAATTAAACATGCAGTTGAGTGTTCGAATTCGTAGGTTCGGTGTCTTGAAGAGGTCCAATGCAGTAGGCTGAGGACCCTTCTGAGAGGCTTCCTATACAAGAAACGTTTTAAATACAATCATATTCTGATATATTTATGGATATTTCAGCTGTTTCTAAACCGATTTTGATCAAATCAGGTTGATTTTGTCATTCAAATTATGTGCTCTGTCATCGTTTACACTCCGCTTCTCATTACCTCACAAAAATATTGATTGTAGCGCCCCCTATATCAAAAACTAAACTATGCCAGCACATAATTACCGTTGTGTGATATTAGATAGATGCCCAACACTTTGCCAAAGGTTAGGTAATTCGTAAATAATACAATTAATTACCACCACTTACGGAACCAACATGGCTTCATGGTTCTGTATGCGCCTTTTACAGTGTCCACTTTTCTTGTTCCCGTTCTGTGGTCTATACACATGTTTTACTGTACGTATACCGTTCATAATTTTATGTCCATTTTGCTTTTAAATACCGTCCTGGGAAGTCAACATGCGAACATCTTAACACAAGTATATCCCCCTATGAACATAATGAACATTTCAATCGGAAAAGTATTTTTTCTCTTGCAAGAATAACATATGCCCCAATCAAATTAGTCTTTGATGATAGTGGTGGCTTCGAACATCTAATAAGTGATTTGAATCAGTAATCCATTATATAATACCTCTTTTGATTTCAATCGCAAGCTTCCTTGTAAACCAGCTTACTTAAGTATTCATTATTCGTTAGCATAAATATTCATCACCAATCATATTCAAATTGTATTCAAGGTCTTGGTAAACGTCCCAATTTTGGACTCAGAGGGCGGTATTTAAAAGCTAAATAGACATAATTATATGCGCCTCTAGGTGAACGTGTACGGTATATGGCATTTTTATACTAACAAGTTCTTTGATTTCATCATTTGTGAAGAGAGGTTCGGGTAGTTTGGCACCGTTGACTTTCGCTGCTTTCTTGATGATAACACTAGCCTCCTCATATCGACCCTTACACAGCAACCAGCGAACGGATTCGGGTAGCAACCTTTATATTGATATCATTGGAAGATAATATTAGAAGTTACACTAGTAAGACAGCATAATATAATGCGATCAGGCCTGGGCCCCGTTGCAGAAAGAGATACAATCGATTGTGAGTTACAATTGATTGTAAGTCAGATCATGTGTTCTCAATGCGTAACTCTGATTGGTTGAAACGCGCACATGTTCTGACTTACAATCAATCTCTTTCTGCAACGCCAACAGGGCACATATGAGATAGTATTAAGGTAAGATGAGAAACGTAGCGAGATAAAACAACAAATTATAAGGAGAATAACATTTCCAACAGGAAAATATAAATTGCAAACGAGGCATTTTTTTGAGGAAAATAGAATAGATAATACAATGCATGCAATAGGATATATCCACTTTAGTCACATGTCAACAAAGTTACTATATAGATCCCTTCAAATATTGTGAAAACACTTAACTTACGGAAAGAATAGGAAGAAGAGAAAGATCGGTACGCTGAGGACGAGTTGTAGAATCCACCAATCGCGAATGAAGTATGCGTAGACGGTCATGAGCAGGTAGCCCAGGGAGAAACTCGTCTGGATTCCCATGGCGGCAACCGTCCGCCATTTTGTTCCAACAAACTCTGTGCCTGTAATGGTGGTAGAATAGAAACGGATTAGCAGGTCATTGTAATATTTTATTTCCCTCGGATAAGAAGTTTGTTATGCTTAGATGTTGAATTACGCATTTTGCTGGCAAGTACAATGCGTGTGTTTTCATATTATTCAAGTTTATTGTTTTTTTTTTATTTTCACAAAACACATGTATTATAAATCATTATAATGTAAAATAAAAATTACAATCAATACAACATAAATACAAAATAACATTTGTTTACAAAATAATTAAGATAACTGAAGTGAAAATTTGTATAGTTATGTTAGAGTATGTTATTATCTATTATATGTATTATATGAGTGAGAACGTTTGCGTAATGGAATATATATTTCGATTTATATCCCAAACAACAATTTTTAACAATGACAAGGATACTTAAGTTATAACAAAGTTAATGTAAGTAGAATTAATCTTAAACAATAGTAATAACTCAAGCCTTGTTTGTGTTATTCGTTATTCGATTCTCTCATTTATACAATATAACACAATGTCTATGGACTTTTGTAACATAAAACAGTTATGTTTTTTTCATTCTGAAATAAACCGAACTTCCAAATTTTATTCTAATAAATGTAATGCACTTTTGAAAATCAATCTGTTTACCGATGACAAAAGCAAGCAGAAATACGCCCATGTTGGCGGCCGCCAGTACGATCCTCAAGCTTGTGTACACCCAATAGTTGGGCGCGAAGGCCACAGCCACGCCCGTAGCTGCTTGGAAGAACAGCGCCACAAAAAGCGTGTATCGACGACCAAAACTGCATTTTACATGCAAAATACATACATACAAATTTATTTGGATTGATTTTTCTTTAAAGGTTGATACAATTATTAATTTAAACATTACATTGTTTTTCTAATGTGGATAGTCTTCTGTGATGTATGACCGTGGTAATTTGAATGATATACCGCAAGCGTCGAAAGACGGAAATTGCCCTATAATTAATATACTAGAATCAATTAATACCACTCATGTTTTGATTTTAAAGAGCGCTTCAAGATATAACTTTTTATGAGTTAATGAAAAACTATTAAAGTTATATATCAGAGTGGAATAAATGTTGGGGGCCAACATGTATTCAATAATATAAGAAAATATTAATAAATCGTACACATAATTGAAAATATACGAAAGAGAACTAATTTATTTTTTTGATGATTTCTGTACTGAATAAGTATTTTAACCAAACATACATATTAATAATATAAACAAAAAAATGGTTGAACATCCCAACAGTCTGGAGGGCGCCCTCTCGTGTTAACAGCTGATTTTTAACAGCATTATTACTTACCCGTATATGTTTTCTACGATTCTAGCATCATCGAATTATAACTCTTAGTGTTTAATGAATTAACGATTATTTAATGAATTAACGATTTAGGTACTACAATTCCGTTTGACCATAACTGGACTATCCCTTTAAACTTACATGTCCGAAACGGCGCCAAAAAGCAAAGATCCAATAAGGACACCAACGAAGAAGAGAGACTGAGCGAGGCTGTCCTTGGAAGCGTCGTCGCACACCAGGTTGAACTAGAATTGTAAGCAGAGGGAAGAAAAGTTTAGACATTTAAAGGGATGTGGTAACATTGTCAAAATCGACAACATTTACTGAGTACTCTAGCGGTTCTCACACACCTGGTTGTATTTGTATTACCAGCAGAAGCATGGAGCAGATTTCGTTTTTTTTCTTCTAAATTTCTCTTTATAAAGTAATGTGTGATTAAAGTGTTTGGATTTTAAAAATCTCTACGGGATAATTTAAACTGTGTACAAAGTCAGTGCAATGAGTTTGTGAATAATTATTACTTTTAATACATGTGCACATGTGGAGCTTCCTAGACCCCCGCCACCTACGCCTTTTATTATCGTGACTGGAATCATACCTAACATCACAGACCCGATTAGAACATCCGCAAACATTACAGATTTAAGGAGATGGATCGAGTCCGTCAAATGAGGCGTCATTTCTTACAAAGCTGTACTATTTTATAATGCAAATGACGGGTTCGTGTGTCAATAAATTATTCATATTGGAGCTCATTATCCATGATTATACGGACATTGCACATTCGCAATGTCAATGTTTGTTTTTGCAAAGTGAGTTATCTGCAGATATCGGTACTCGTAGCAATACTGACATTGCCCAACTTTGATAACATGAGGATGAATCGCATGCAAGTTGCATGCCCACTGGTCCAATGGACACATAATTGTAAATACAAGATGTGTCATTCTGTACGTACCTCCTGTATAATCGATGATTTGTACTGGCTCTTATCGTACACCCAGCCATCGTTGCACTCGATCGTCGACTTGTTGGTATAGTTCGCTGGGTCGAGGCCGGGTTGGAAGGCGAGGCCGTCGACCACGGCGTACTTGTAGCATTGGAGCTCATCCTCCGTCCCGTTTACAGGTGAACTCGCATTGCGTTTGGCGTCGATGCAATCCTGGTCGCTGAGGCCCCACTTACTACAGTCCTCGTCAGACCAGCTCGATACCTACGAGAAAAAGTATTACTATTAAATGTTATGTCCATTGCCCCGTTGCAGAAAGAGATACAATCGATTGTAAGTTACAATAAATTGTAAGTCAGATCATGTGTTCTAAATGCGCGAATCTGATTGGTTGAAACGTGCAAAGTGTCTGACTTACAATCTCTTTCTGCAACGGGGCCCATGTGTCATTACATCTTGCATGTAGTATACTTATGAGGATTTATCTCATAACATTATCTAATCTCGTCATACCAGCTCTATATACACCTATAACAAATAATATAACAGCCGTCTTTACCTTAGGCTATGAGCTATAATGTCCATTTCCCTATTTCATGTATTAGCTGATGATACTAACTTTGCCTCTCGTGCAAAATCATGCGTTCTTAAAAGAATACAAATGTAGGATTCTATGTTTTAAAAATTAAATAGTATCAAGGAATTATCTTAGCATAAGAGGGACTCATTATGGTTACGAGGCAAGAAGATAGGGGTTAGGAAAATAAGGGACTGCACACAGCCTCCCCCCCCCCCCCCCCCCCCCTTCCGGAAATTTGAGACAATATTCTAGCAAAGAACATATTATTCAAACACAATTACTTTTTCATTCCCCTGTATATATATACGCCCGTGGATTGGATAGATTTCTTTGATTCTTCCCTCACACATCCTCCCACCATCCTTGCCCTGATTCCCTACCAAGCTCCCACAATCTCCTAGATTACCCGTAATCTACATTTGGGCTTAACCTCTAGTGGACCTTTGGTCAGCCTTTTTCGTAGATAACAATGTTTTCTGTTTATAGACTATGCAACGAAAATCTCTGAACACCAACAATTGGATGTTATTAATTTTAGATTACAAATTTCTTCACAACAGTGCTTGAGTAAAGTATTTAGAATAAATAAAAATGGGGCACTATTATATTTACCGTTTGTGAAAACCTGAACTGAATCTCTTGAATCATAACACATTACTATTTACTAAAAACATGTTAACAGTGTAGAAACTAGGGAGGCTCACCGAGCCCCACCCCGCCCAGTCCTTTTGTTTTGGATTTCTGCTTGCTTGAAGCCGGTAGATTTGATTTTAGGGCATTGAGTAGCTAGGATCCAAAAGCTTCCAAGATAAGAACTGCAAGGTGACAAAAGAAGAAACCGCTCAGCTAATGCCTGAAGAATCGACACTAATGAAGTGGGGGCGGGGGTACCCGGCACAGACCCCCCAAAGACCACTTCAGTGGCCCTTTGCCCCTCATCCCATTCCCTCTTTCCCAATGATCGATACTCGCGGCACACCAGTAATCCGAGTAATTCTCCAGAAACACCTGCGCCATCTTTCTCCCATCCCGGTCTCCCTTTGCCTCCCCCTCCCTCCTCCATCCTTCCTCCCCCTCTCCCTCCCTATTAATACCCGATACTCACGGCACACCAGTGGTCCGAGTACCCCGCCAGGAACACCTGAGCCATCTGCTGGAAAGCAACCGGTAGCGCTATCAAAGCCACCATGGCGTACACCCATCGCTGGTACCGCCCGAACTGCCCGATCTCCGTCAAAATGTCGTCAAATTTCATTTTCCAAAAGAACTTCGGGGATATATCTCTAAGAAATTACCAACGATTCTGTGACGAATCCTATTTACCGCTAAATAATGAATGATGTAGTTCTTGAATATCTTATAATTGTTGGGACAGTGTCAAAATGATAATCCGATTCAATAATATTGACGAAACAAGCTAATGATGAACAACAAAGGATTAATCCCCTCCGTCACGACATAATGATTCTAGGGAAAATAAATACTTCACAAATTAAATAATTCCAATATAACTACTATCTTAGAATCGAACCATGAAGGCCAAACGTTGATTATTTAATTGACCCAAATTTAAATGGTACGATTTATCTGCTTAGAACGCTGAAGTACGATCGAGTCATGTTTGATCGGACTTTATACAGACGTATATATGAATCGGGGGCATGGGGATGTAGTGACCATACAACAACCCCCTCCACACACACAATAGTTTGTGTGTGTGTGTGGGGGGGGGGGGGGGGCAAATCGTGTAATATATTTGGCATATATCATCTTACTTTTGGTAAATCATTTGCCAGGTCCCCCTTTTCTTTGGTTTGTTACAAACTTTGTTATAAGCTTTCATTGGACAAACGGAATAGTATTCGATCAAAAGACAATACCCCTCCGGCAAAAATTTGCCCGTACGCCAATGTTGGACTTTGCTCTTAGTATCGGGCACTCGTTTATTATTGTGTTTTGTTTGTTTCTTGCTTCTTGCTTAGATAATCAGTGTTAATTAAGGAACAGATAGTCATCATTATCACCGCAACTATCTGTATTTTAATACGTCTTGGCTGGCACTTCGTTCAAAAGTTTGGCGTGTGTAGAGTATATATTTACATAACGAACGCGGTACGCCCAGTGGCGTAGCGTGGTTGGGCTGATAGGGGGGGGGGGGGTGGGGGGGGGGGGTGGGGCACACCTCATGTATTTTTTTCCCCTTCAACAAATGTCCCCTTATAATTATTTCCTATTGTGTATTTTTCCTCCATGCCCCCCCCCCCCCCCCCCCCCCATCGCTACACGACTGGGTACGCCTACATTATTACGTGTAGAATAATACATAATTATTCAAGACGAAAAGCCTAAGCCAAAGTTCAAAGGCAAATCACTTCGAAATTTCTTTGTATTTCTCAGATATTTATTTTGGCTAAAACATTAACAAAAATAAACACATCCATTGTATAAGTACTAAAAAAAACACACAACTCACGCGGGGTGTTTGTTATTCTTTCATCCTGTAGATAACAACAGTGCCTATATTGTTTTTTATAAAACGGCTCCGGTAAATTCAGTAACGTGATTGGCTAATACCGATCACGTGGGCATTGATTACTTTTCACCAATTGCACCACCGTGCCGATACCGCGTAACCACCGTGCCGTTACCGCGTAACCACCGTGCCGATACCGCGCAACCATCGTGCCGAAGGTGTGCAACCCGAGACGTCACAATGCTTGTTTACATAGAATTCTACGCAGACAAATTGCGAAAGTGAAGAAAAAAAGATGTAAAATGCTTTGTTTTGTAAATTATCTGTTCTGTAGTATATAAATCGTAGCAGTTTCGTAAATTATATGGTATGTGGTTTGATATTGGTAAGTTTTGGAATGCAAATGCATACAATTCTTTGCTAATTCTCACTTTTGTGGGAAAACATTCGGCAATTCCCATCAACTGAATTTGATCTGCAGAGTCAAATTTAGTGAAGCGAGTGCAGTAAGTGTTGATGATTTTTGTAAATTCCTAATAAATTCACACTCTAGAGAGTATATCTAGTCTGAGTTACTAATTTTGGCAAGTCTGTTTTCAATAATCCATCAAAATAAAACAATCCGTGGTTGAGCTCGATTTATAAAACAAATAATACTACGGCCTTTGTATCGTGCGTCATGTAAATTCATCGCACTCTCGGGCTATGTTAGCTGTGCATTGTGCACTCGGCATACGCCTCGTGCACAACGCACAGCTAACAAGCCCTCGCGTGCAATGCATTTACACAACGCACTCAAGACCGTGTATTATTTGTATAATACCCACATACTCAATAAAACATTCTGTAGAATGGGACACTGTTCTGTACAGTCCTGTTCTGTACGTATTGTAAAAATAAAGCATTTTAACTTTTTCATTATCTTCATGGAAACGAAATATTTGTTTAAACTGTATCTAATTTCAGGACTCTAGTGCCATACACAATGCAACAAGACATACATGTACAAACAAATCCCAGTTCTTTCAAGTTTATTTTTGCCGATTTTGGCAATGTTACAACCCCATTCTGTGTCCCATCTTGCCCCAAATATGTGGGACACGCACGATTATATAAAAATGACTATAACTTCAAAGAAGATTTGTCAAATAAGTCATGGTTGGGTGTGATGTCATGATACACGACTTCATTATTTTGGTTATAATATTACAATAATATTATAATTGTTGGACTCTTAGTTATTGGAATTAGAAACTAGAATACTTAAATTTTAATGTAGTTGGTTGCTAACAGTAACAAAAGTATACTCTTATAAAATAAATGCCGTTAAAGTGGCAAAAAGCATTATCTCCCTTAAAACGCAAAAGCCATCTTTGATTTATGTGGGTTGCCAAGATGATACGTCGAATTGGGTATCATAAATGGATTTGCTGCCCCCCCCCCCCAAAAAAAAAACAACCTTGGAAAAGTGGTATATCTCGTATATTTTACCTTCTGGGTTCACAATATCCACGATTAGTCTGGGAATATGCAAATTATGTAATAATCTAATTATGCTAACTAAATGCATTGCTAGAGGTTGCCGATTAGGCGGCAACCAAGCTGAAGTATCTTTAATACACATTTCGAACATGATTGAAGAAAAAACGCTGTAACTATTGCTTATTAGAGGGGTAAACAATCTCAATTGTTTACCCCTTTAAATATCCTGTCACAATATCCTTGTCTCTGGTCTTGCACAGCTCTTGGTGTGTGGAAAACAACTGTTGCCATGCTGGGCAAGTTTGGGATTAAAGCGTCTTTTGCTGTCATCTTCATATATACGGTTGAACTATTCCCAATCCCGATTAGGTAAGTAAGATCCTTTTTCTATTTTTATTTGAGTTGGTTGCCAAATTGAGCATCAAGTTTGATGGTGAGTGAGGGGCTTAGTTTGATGACGAGGTAGTTTCCGAATTTGGAGCCGACTGAGTGTTGGGTGGGGTGCCAAGGTTGTTACCGAGTTGGGCGACGAATTGGGTGGCGTGATGTGTGCCGAGATGTATGGTGAGTTGGTGCCGAGTTTGGCGAAGAGCTGGGAGCAGAGTTGAGTGACGAGTGGGGTGCCGCGCGAGTGCCGAGTATGGTGACGAGTTGGGTGACGAATTGGGTGCCAAGTTGGATGCTTCGATTGGTGCAAAGTGCATGCCAAGACGATTACTTTTTAGTGAGTAGCACATATATGTTAATATCAACTTGGGTTTAAAATTGGGTACCGAATCAGACGGCAAGCTTAATGCACAAGCCGGGCTGATGATAACATTGTAAGATAATAATAATTGATTATGTCCACAAAGATCTCTACCTCATCTACTTATTCCGATATGGTGATACGTACCTGGTACATAATTGTAATGCTGTATTTGCAATCAGGAGCGTGGGAATGGGACTAGTCTCGATGTGCTCCAGTGTGGCTGGAATCCTGGCCCCCTTTATTCTCCTCTTGGTCGATGTCTGGGAGCCCCCTCCCCGACATCATCTTCGGAACATTCTCCATCGCAGCTGCTGGTCTCATTCTGCTGCTGCCCGAGACCCGAGGCGTGCGGCTGCCCCAGACCATCGAGGAAGGGGAACTTTTCGGAACGTAAGTCAAATATTTCTTTTTGTTAATAAACTCTCATTTATTTTGTATTGTAAGAGAACCAAATTTGTATGGACAGAAATGCTCCGAATATAATTAGAAACAAATAGTTGTGTATTATAATGTATAATACACAATTGAGAGAATAAAGAACACTCTCAAAGTAACACAATAAATAATATATCTAACAAAAAGATGCATCATTTCGAAATCAATACCACTTCTTGCAAAATCTTTGCAGGAAGAAGGATGTGTACGCGCTGGAGACGATTTCGTCGTCGGTTGACAGGAAGGATGCGACCTTTGACCCGAATGAAATTGGTCACGTGAATGACGGTTTTGACAACGGCACGGAGGTCGTAGCATCGATGTAAAATAAATGGACGGTGTGTAACGCCCTGCGGAGGCTGGTCGTGAACATTTATATATACAGAGTGTTTCACAAAGATCTATGGCAATACATACTCTCTCATCAGTATGATTATTGAAGATGCGTGGGGTGTAGAGGACAATGTAAGAAATTCAACACCGCGATTAAAATAGGCTATTTTTGTGCCGCTGTACGGACACTGAGCCAGTGTGTGTTTTGCATACATCGCAAGGCGTTCGCAAGATGGCGGCGCGCGCGTCTGTGCTACGAATCCGAACTAATTTACATTTAACTTGTAATCCACTTCGAAGAGACTTCCCTAGGTATGTCTAGATAGATTGAAATAGCTGTGTACCATTCTCGGTTCACTAGCATGTTGATATTATATATGCGCTTCCTTGCCTGGCAACTAGAAGTCAATATTGCAATAAAAATGTTCATAAGATATAATGTAATACTTAGCAGAATCAGTCATGCGCCACGCTGTCACATAAGGATATAGTTTTTTAGCATTGGAATGTTCCGCTTGAATACTACATTTAACCAACGGATTTAGAGTAACGTTGAATTTTTTTTTTTTTTTATAGACCTATTCTATTCCAAAGATATGAAAGAATATATGTTGGCCAATAACATGTTTTCTAGTCCACAGATGTATCTTCATAATTTATCAAAAGTGTTTTATGTTATCTCGTGTGTGAGAATAATGCAAGTCCCCGCTTGTGAAATATTCTTTTTTGACATTACTGTTGACGAGGCTTAGATTATGGACATTGGGTGAATATAATGAACATGTATTTTTCGTCCATTTTGTTTACAGCGCCATCATTTATGTGCTTTATATTTATCTGTGTTTCTGGCTTTAAATGACATTTCAATGTTATCCTTAGAATACTGCTCATGTTATACACGTTGATTACACTACGATAGTTTCGTATTGTCTTAATTGTTGCTTCATAGTACACTGTGTTATATTTTCTTATCATATCTTGCATTGAATATGTATAGGCCAAAGATCAATTAAATCATGGAACAGTTCTCAGAGATAAAGACAGTTGAATGAATGTACAGTATGTTAACATCCTTTATGTCAATAAAGATTAGATTATTCAAATTAAATGAGCATCTTTTTGACACCAAGACCAGTTGAACATTGTACTTATTCGTATCAAATGATGGCAGAAGCGTTTAAAATCCGGAGATAAACATAGTTTTGATATTATATTATTATTTACAGGCCACTGCACATGAGGTATTACAATTATTGAGAAAAGTCTTGAAAGTGTGAAACTTTAATATGTATAATTATTATAGTGAAGATAGATGATTATTGAATTATGTTAATATGAATTTATGCGAATAATAAATATATTTTAATATTGAAAGAAATAGCCATGAAATTCCTTTATCGCGTATTGTGTATACAACGCAATAAAGGACCAGGGTGTGTTTCACAAAGATCATAAGTTGAGCTTGACTCTAAGTTGGACTTAAACACTATGGAAAGCCGCTAGTTTCTTTAATTTTGAGGGGTAAAAGTTCTTTTAAAAGGCATAAGACATTGATTTAAATCATAAATATGTAGTATTATCAAGGAGATTTCATGTATTGTATTTTTGCTTTTGAATACATTCTATTCCAAGGCTACACAGGCTACAAATGGCTTACCATAGTTTTTAAGTCCAACTTGAGTTAAGTTCAACTTAGGATCTTTGTTAAACACCCCAGGTGTGTGTGTGTTTGTGTGTGTGTGTGTGTGTGTGTGTGTGTGTGTGTGTGTGTGTGTGTGTGTGTGTGTGTGTGTGTGTGTGTGTGTGTGTGTGTGTGTGTGTGTGTGTGCGTGAGTGTGTGTGTGTGTGTGTGTGTGTGTGTGTGTATTATGTTTCATTCGTCACAGACATGGCATAGCAGAAGTCTATATCATAATCGTATAAGCTATACTTTCCAGAGGGAGAAATTCTTTTGGAGTAGGATACCCTAATACTCAGACAAATAAGATCATTATAGAGAGGAGGGATCGGGTATGCATAATACTTCTGTTATGGCCTTGGTTGCTATTATCAACAAATTATACAGAATACTTGACGTGCCTTTTTATGTTTCCGGTAACTTACATAAAGTGCAAACGTGTTTATTGTCTAAACATTGCTAAAAAGAGACTTAGAGGAAAGGGTAAACTAAACACAGAAATGTTCGTGCAATCACCGTATAAATGTGCATGTGTGTAAGGAAGAAGAGGATGTAACTGTAATATTACGTTCAAATTGACTCGGTGGTTTAGTGTCATCATGGAAAATTGAATCATTGTCTATAGGCTTGAAAATCGGATTTTACAACGGATTATTAATCTTTTGTCTGGTAACGAACTCGGGTTTGTGTGTTTGTGTGTGTGTGTGCGTGTGTGTGTGTTTGCGTGTGTGTGTATATGTGTAAGTGTGTGGTTAGGGGGGGGGGGGGGGGGGGAGGAAGTATAGCTTCACGACCGAGGTCAAAACAAAAATATAATCTCCCTTGAACAACTATCTTTGGAAGGTATAATAATGCTGGTCACCAGTATGCATGTTCGTACAATCTGGTATACTTTGCAAGTTTGTGTTTTATAAAGTTCAGTTGAAGAACTTCCCGTGCCAATAGCTATGATTAAAAGTAGCAATACAGGTTTGCGATACTTGACAAATTGCCAATCGAGTATTAATAATGTATATTGTGACATTCACAATGATTGAACATTATGATTAATTTAGACCATATAGCTGCTAATCAAACGACAGTACAAACAATAGTTCTTGACCTGAATTTGGACAGATTATGAGGTCATACACCCACTCCTCTTTCTGCGACGTCAGCTTGAGAAACACAAACCCGCACACAGACTAAAGTACTACCACATACACACACACACACACATTTTTTACAAAAATACAGAACACGCCCTCATAAAGCACATTTCCAGAAAACACACACACGGACACACATACACATTCGTACACACACTTGCACATCCATACACATTCGCATGCACATTCATACATTCGTTTACACACGCACGTGCAAATATAACACATACGCATACCCAATCACATTTGTTCGCACGCATGCACAGGCACATACACATAAACACGCACACACACACACACAAAGACCCACACAGTACACATAGGCATTTGCAATAATGTATTTCCTGGTGCATACAGGGTGGCCCCCCAAAACGAAAAAAAAAACTACTTACGTCCTAAAACAAAAAACTACTCGACCAAATCTACTTTCTTCGTATCATTTTTATTTGAAAAAGATGCCTTATCCCGTGAACATGAGTCATCATGTTTCTTTATTATGGCGAGTACCCCGTTCCGTTTTTTTGGGGGCCACCCTGTATAGTGCGATCAATTTGAAGACATAATGTACCCCTGAATACATATGACCATTAATCGGTTTTTATACATTTAAAACATCAACAATCATGAATTACCACTCATCAACAAGTTGTTTCATTATTTCAGGTATAATTATGGAGAACAGCACAATTATGTTTATTCTTCATCTGATTTGTTCTTGTATTTTATAGTTTGCAGTAAGAAAACAGTGGTACATGAATACAAAAAGAGTGACATGTAAAATTAATCAAAATTATACATTTATGTGGTCAGTTCATGTTATTTCATGGATGCTTGTATATAAGCACAATTGTATGTTTACAACGTATGCAATTACTGATAGCATTCTAGTTATTCCGTAGTGTGTTTTATCATATTTTACAAAAATTGTAAGAAATTAAACATTTCTTGGGATAAATAAAACCATTTATGAACTTAGAACAATGTCTGCAATGATAAGTAAAGGAATAATATAAACTCGCTACAGTATATTTACCTCTACGACTCTGGATTTTACATTCACATGCCTGGCAATCTGTGTATAAAAATTATATATTTATTATACGCCTCACAACAATTAATTTCCTACATAATATAAACTGTCATACTGTCGAAATAAAAACACACAATCGTCTGGAAATATAAACTGAAAGCTAGTAGTGTTGCCATGCCTAAGATAAGTTATGCGTATCCATGCATAATGATACAATAAGCGTAGGTTTAAACAAACTAATACAAAAAAGAATTATTTACAAGTAAAGATAAATATAAGAGTATAAGTCTGTACATGCTGTATACCAGAGGGGAAGGTAGCAAACATGAAGAAAAAAAAAGGTGGTCCAAAGAGAGAGGATATAGGGGGGGGGGGGGGGGGGTTATAACTTAATAACTTAATAAAACCTGTTAATTATCTTGTAAATAGACAGCCGAAATAGGATACTGTGATGGCGAAGGTATGGCCGACCAATATAAATACCGGTCGATCAAATTTTCTGTCAGATGTTGTGCAAATATTCACGTAGTCGAGTTGAATAAGAGCAACGGGGGGGGGGGGGGGGGGGGGGGTGGAGTCGCCGCAGGTTTTTACCTGAAAGAGGAAACAGCCCCTCCAAACAAATTAATATCGAAAGCAGGGATAATAGTGAGGCGTAACTACCGTAAATCTTCAATTTATTTGGCCCAATATTTTGGCCCTTCGACCTTCTGTACAAACATGACAAGAAATATATAATATACAAATATAATACAAAATAATACTAAAGGTCATGACCATTAGGGGCCGATTATGCTAATATTAACCTTGGAAAATACACCGCTTTCTCCATCAAGCATGATTTTATTGGTGGTGAGCCGCTATATGGGGAGTGGGGTAGGGGCAGAAAGTGATTTTGGGGCCAGGCCCTTCTCCTGTAGCTAGCCATGTTGGTCTCTTCATAGATCATTCTGTGTAAACTAAAATGTTTGTATATACTTTAAAAAGGGATATCCAATACATATCTTACATGCTCTGGAAAATCAAATGAATACTCTCATTCCTTGCATTTCATGATTCCAGTACTCAAAATCACCTTACACCCCCTTCTTAATGTCTATTCTACTTAGAATTTGTGATGAAGATATGATATGCTCTGGGCCAAATTGGGCTTTTACGGATTCACTTTCTCCTTTAAGCTGTCATTCAGCTCGGCTGCATGGTTCTTGTTCTTGTACCTTTAAAATGATAATACAAGATACAAATCATTTACAACAGTATGTTTAACAACGTTTTTCAGATTGATTAAATTCAAAGATACAAAATTAATATTCATGATGGATTGATTGATAGTAATTTGGTCATAAAAGCTTCATTATATACTTTTTACATCATTCCAGGCTGAGGACAGAAAAATGATTTAATCAATAATTCAATTTGACTGGTATCTTGAATGAATTACACCGCACTTAAAGGGACTTAGTAACATTGTCCAAATCCTAAAAATAAAATTTTAATTATAGCGGTTCCATCATATCTTGTTGTATTCGTATTAACAATAAAATCATGGGACCGGTTTCGGTTTTTCAAATATCCCTTTCGTTACAAAGATAGGTACGATTGAAGTATTCAGATAAGAAAAACTCCCCCGGAGTTTTTGTCATGGAAAAAGATCTAAAAAATGAAGACTATGTAAGCGAGGTTTGGTTATTTTGTCTGGTATTCGCCCAGCTGTTGTTATCTGTGCGCGGGTCACGTAGCTAGCGCGTGTCACGTACGGGTCACGCATAGAGATATGGTACTCCTTGGGATCCGTGAACGAACTTTATCACCGGATGAATACACATATAATGCACAATTAAACGCTACCTGTCGTTTTATTATTTTGAGGGCTATAACTCCACGAAAAAGAGATTTCAAGCTCTAATTTTGTTCAGGCATGCCGTTAAATGACATTTTCTTTCATATAAGACAATAACCTCGCAACTTTTGAAATTTGGTTTGCAAAAGAGGGAATGTCCCTTTGAAACTTGAAATAAGGAAAATTAAATAAAGGCCTATGAAGAAAAAAAAGAAAGAAAAAATTGTTACATTGATATTGCAACTTGAATGTTAAGACTTGTGTATATACTGTTTATACGTTTAATCTCAAGTTTCAAATCATGGCTCTTTCAGCACAAACATACACAAATATACATATTCACTCACTTATATAAGGGAAAGCATTCTACCTACTAATATGAATCATTCAACTTCAAGCCATCTTTTCAAATCGTCTTATAGGCTTGTTCATAATAAAAACACAAACAAGTAAAGTATAAGTATGGTTTCAAGATTTTTTTAATGTCAATTTCCTTTCTCTTACATACCCATGATTATTGCCGTCACATAGAAAAAAAAATCCATTCTCGTATGAAAATATTTACAAGTTAATAAATAGAAAAATTCAGTCATCATTGACCGTTAATACACAGAGCTTACAAGGTATATCATTTATATGTAACTGCAAAATAATGTTAATACATCTTCACCCATTATTAATCAAAAGAGAAATAGTCGCATACGACAATACTGTAATGGCCATCCTGACCCCCATCTTCGTCAGTTTCCGGACTTGTGATTTGTATGGGGGCGCCATTATCAATGTCCCCAGAAGCCATTTGCAGATATATATATAGCCAAGCGGTAGCAATCGCAGAAAGGTGTTAGCTTCTAGAGACAAGGACATGTAATATGTGTGGATTCGTTTTTAAGCCAACATATATGGCGTCATGCGAGAGAATGGTGAGTTGTTGATTGTTATTTATTTATAATGTAAGACAAGTAAATAATGACACAAGGTTGGTGGACCAAGATTTCAGTTTGAAAAAACAAATATATAAAAACAATATTTATTCAAATATAAATACAAGTCCTTATCGCCAATATGTTTATACAAATTATTTTTCCTATTCATGGAACTTAAAATAAATGTATTGATCCAGTTTAATTCATATAAATCATTCGAGTTCATTGAAAAACGCACGCCTAATAAATAAAATGGACCTTTAGAATATTTCAACCCTGTAAAGTTAACGTCCGGGGGGTTAGCTTTGTAATAAGCAAGAGCTATAATTTCTGCTTTATTACGATTTATATTTAACCCTGAATACCTTTTCAATATTTCAAGTATATATATAATTATATACAAAGAGCCAATGTCCTTCACATAAAAGGTTATGTCATCAGCGTACATACTTATATTTTATATTTGTATCATTAATCACAATTCCTTGAATGTTTTTGTCACTTAACCCAAATACTCATTATTTCATTACAAATGATAAAAAAGCAATGGGCTTAAAGGACAACCTTGGCGAACACCACAAGAGACGTTACAAAATTCAGAGGCATGACCATTATTTATAACACAAGAATATAGATCATTATACAAAAGTTTTATCCAGGATATAAACTCATCACCAAAATTAAAATATTTTAATAATAATGGTATTTTTTTTAAATGGTATTTTATTCAACAAAATGTCACATTCACAGCTACAAGTTGAATAATTGCAGTGTCATTTGCAACAATATTTACAAAAATGGAAATAACATTAATGAACTCACGAGGTATAAAAAAACCTTGATATATTATATGGGCAACTCCAGCGTCACGGACATTACAAACAGACAGTTTTTCATGACTTTCCAATGCCACTACTAATTCATACCTCTACCTATTGTCTAACTTTTATTTTGATTACAAAGCAATAGCCTGGTTAAGTATGCCAAAAAAGTTTCAGAACATTTATCCAATTCGTTACTGAGTAATTCTGCAAAATGTGCGCCGTCAAGGACATTACATTTTTTGGACATGACTTTTTGCATCCATATACATCTTTGCAAAAATCTGTGAGTTCTGAGACCTCACAAAGGTGATTTAGGTATTCAATTATAGACAAGGCGATGATGAATTGAATCAAAGTTGGATTTTGCGAAACGGGCCAGGTATATGTGATCTAGACAACAAAACGTTGCGTCACGGACATTACATTTTTCAGCGTCACGGACATTACAGTTTGTCCGGAGGATTTGATGAATTAAAATATATACTTTAGAGCACTAAAACAAATGAAATTTAAATCTGAAAAGGTACTTTGATTATCAGTCATCCAATTTGGTGCCTCAAATAATAAAAATACCAGAAAATTTGGAAAATATAAGGATTTTCCTGAAATTTGCACAGGGTAGTCCCATGTGTGGAGTTTCGTGTATGGTTTCCATTTCTCATATAAGGAGACACCCGAGAATACAAAAAATCATGTGAAATGAAAGATATAATCATAGGATCATGTTGTGTGGAATAATAATCCAGAAAAAAATCAATAGGATTTGAAATAGAGCCAATTGTTTTTTTTAAGTTCATGTCCACTTTTTCGTGGAATTGCCCATATACAATAATTAGAGAAATAAATAATAATATACCTGAATAGTATCACAAATTAGGCATGAATACTAACGAAAGACAGTAAATTATATTATTATTTTGTATATCGATTAATCAATTAAGTGATTACAAAATAAGCATCATGTATCAATTTATATTTCCTAATGCAAATTTTATATATTTTAAGATAACATTAAAATCATTATGATTGCTATAACAATTACTGGGCTAGTTAAAGATTTACGAAAATTACATAATATAGCTCAATCACAAATTAATATCATAACGAATTAGCCGTAAATACTAACCAACGGCAGTGAGTAATAATGTTGTTTTATATATCGATACATAAAATGAGTAATAACAAAAGCCCATAATATAATATTAAGGCATCGTGTATTAATTCGATTTTCTAATGCAGATTTTATATTTTAAAGTAAAATTTGTAAAATTTAAAATACTTATAATTAATATAACACTTACTAGGCAAGCTAAAGATTGATACAAAAACTACATAAACTAGCAGCAGTTCTTGGAAATTAGTAAGAATTAATGACTGAAACATATACGACCACTCTATAAATATTTATGGATACCCCCATATAATAATAATAATAATAATATACAACATTTATATAGCGCTTAATACAATGTTTCTTAATACAATGTTTCTTAATACAATATAAATACAGAATACAGAAAATACAGAAATATTACCCTACCATGACCCCCCCCCCCCTCGACCCCTCCTCCCACCCATACCAAGACCCCCCTTCCTCCCCTTCAACATATCATATACCTATAAATAAAGAATAATTACCCTCCCACGACCCCCCCTCCATCGCATACCACGACCCGTCCTCCCACCCCTACCAGGACCCCCCACCCTTCCTCCCCGTCGACCGTCCCTTCCTCCCCTCCAATCACCCCTCTCTACCCATCCTCCCCTCCATCCGCCCCTCGCCCTCGCTCCCACTCTCCCCCTCCTTATCCTTTCGCGTCTGCATCCTGCATAGAAAAAACAAACAATTCATACAATATTAAATTACGTATTCTTAAAAAGGGTATTCCGGGCCTGATAAACCCATTCGTTATTGGAATAAGAGGCATAATTGGTGAAAATCGGACAAGAAACACGGGAGTTATACCTATTTTTAACATCATGCAGTAATAATGAGCGATCGTTTCAAAATTGCTGCCATATATGGCATGCAACACCATTGACGAGCAACTCGCCATGGCTTTAGTATATCAAAATACACTTATCCCCTCCCCGACGAAAGGCTGAATTCACTATCGTAGTTAAAGCGCAATGCAACTCAAGAATAGAGTTTTTCCTACTTTATACATCATAATATGCCTGTTTATTATATGTAACATTACTCCGACTCAGATTTCTGCTTTGGAAGAAATATGGGAAATTTCTATCGGGTATATACCACTATTCACGCGAACACTGGAGGCCACCATTATTAGAAGTGTGTGGACTACGGTCAATGATATGCACTATTCACTAATGCATTTCAAAAGCACCAATTCAAACCATTGTCTGAATACTTGCCAACATTGCCAAGTTATGTATCAAATCAAATGTCTGTTCACCTCCATGGCCCGGTCAGATATCAACGGACATCAGAAATGTATGCCCAACGAATAGACAATTTGCGAAATTAAATTATCCGGTGATGAATGTCGTCTCCATTGCTTCATGTACAAAACATAGAACAACGTACCGGACAAGGAACGGACAAGAAACGTAGAGAACGGATGGAAAATTTAGGTCTCCGTTTGACCTCCGTTTGCGCAATCCGTTGATATGTGACCGGGCTATGAACGATAATAATAAACGAAAGCCATAGTTTCATTGACCTGCAAACCAAATGCATGTTGACTTCTGTTCATCTGTATTAGTGTACACATTCAATATTTGTAAACGGTTTGACCTAAATATGTTTTGTATATTTTTAAAGGGATAGTTGAGTTTTGGTAGAGAGGGCGCTAGACTACTTATTTTTTTGTGAGGTAATGAAAAACTGAGTGTAAAATTTGAAAGAGCATAATATTTAAATAATAAAATCATCTTTGTTTGATCAAAATCGGTTCAGAGACGGCTGAAATATCCATAAATATAACAATTTGTAATAAACCCGGGGCCCCGGGTTTATTAGAGAATTTTGAACCAGCCGTTAACAATTTAAAAAAATGCTTCCTCTTTTCAAAAAGTTACAAAATAGATATTTAAATAGTTGTTGGTTATTTCTCTATCTAATCACTATTTCAACAAAGCATCACATGCACAATATTTTATTCAAAATGGTTGAAACCGATGAGTGTTTAGAGAGCGCCCTCTTACGTTTTAACGGCTCTTTTTGAATGATAACATGATCTTTACTACGTCATTTGTAATTTTGTGTTCCTTTCTAGTTATAACTATTAGTTTGTAATGTAATGATGCAGGTTTTGATTACTAAAATTCAGTTTCACCAAAACTGTACTCTCCTTACCAGAACTCAACTATCCCTTTAAACATTTTATCATTTATTTTTCTTCATGTTGCTAAGCCCCACCCCCTAAAAAACCCTCCAGAGTAAATTCTATTGTTGACCTGTTGTGACATCATCTGTCAATCTCTGGTCAGCTACCATGAGATTAACAAAAGATGAAAGTACAAAAAGAACATCCACGCAATAGCATGCCCTGTATACCTCCATGCAATAGCTTAGACAGTGCTTTTCTTCTGACATAGCAACAGCTATTGAAATTGAAGGTGTGTGAGTTGGTATTGTATTCAAACGTGTGATGCTATTGTGATTAGGCACTCAGCTTGGGTGAAGGTAACTTCTTTGTAACTGAGTAGTGAATGGCTGATGATGTCACAACAGGTCAACAATAGAATTCTACTCTGGAGAGATTTTCAGAAGTGGGGGCTTCACAATATGGAGAAAAATAATTACTAAAATGTTTTAAAATAAACAAAATATGTTTGGGTCAAATGGTGTACAAATAGTCGATGTGTACACTAATAGAGATGTACAGAAGATAACATGCGTTTAGTTTGCCTGGCCACTTTAAGGCCTGACCTAGCTGACAACCCATCTCTCTAAATTGCACAAGCATTTGGTATTCCACGACGTTGTTAGTCAAAATGCGAACAATTACAACAATAGATCAGGGGTGCGGACTAATTGCAATCTATTCATCATGTGATACCTTTTGTGTAGATCCATGTATACATGGCACACAACAAAGGCGTACAGTTGAATGGCGGCAAAGGGATCTAGTAACTTTGCAAAGAGTGATGAGTGGTTGATACAATATTGTTATCTGATTTGTCCAATAGGTTTTGTGTGAACATTTCAAGTTAAATGGACTTGATATGGCCGAGAAATGAGCAAAAATGCAAAGTGACATTCATCAACTCATTCCACTCACTTTGTACACGGATCTGACGATCCGTTGGATAATTTGACATCTGAACACTTCAACCGTAAATATTTTGTTAACGAAAGATTTTGATACGATATCTCATTTGCAATACTTATGCTGCATGTGTGTGTGCATTACCGGAAAACTCTCAAACTTAATGTATTGAAAATGCATCTAATTTCCCAAAACCTTCACAAACTGGCCAGAACTGGCATATTAGCGCCCTCTTTGCCCGTGTAGGTATGCCCGGTTGCTAATTTTTTTTCCGCACATGGTAAAGCAAATCCTAATGAATTATTGTTAACCAATGGTAATTCTTGATTTCAAGAATTCAATTCTTGATATCAAGAAATCGAATTCTGGACATCATGAATTAATTTCTTGATATCAAGAATTTAATTATTGATGTATAAAAACAGAATTCTCGATATCAAGGATTGAATTCTTGATATCAGGAAATAGAAAATAAATGTTTAAACGGCTTGCCATTTGTGCGATCCGGCCCGACATGCGATCGAGAACGAAATTTGTGAACATGTCCAAAAATTGGCGACCGCAACCGACACCACCCTTGCGGACGCGAGGTACAGCGATCTGGTGCGGCCATTGGTGCCCACTTTGCGACTTAACCACATATCTCAGGGGATCGCTCCTATTCGGGCAAGATTGCTCTAGATCGCTAGGCGCAGATCGCAAAGTGGGCACTGGGCTTATAAAAAAAACACGCAAAGTGGATTATGATGTCAAAACAAGCAAGGGTGAACAATACCTGGCTGCAGGGGCGTCGAGCACGGGGGGGATGGGGGGGATATATCCCCCCAATATTTCAGGTGGGGGATGGCCTGTATTATCATCCCCCCAATATTTGGGGTTAAAAAATATATAATAACATTATAATTAAGAAGCATTGCCCCCTCTCATGAATGGAATAGTCTTCTTTAAACCACTTTTTGATAATGCTAAACTGCCCAAATCCAAAATTTTCCGGGGCTGCGCCCCTGGAACCCCCATTAAGGTTATTTGACCCAGTACCAGCCATGTACTCATTAAATAGTTTTATTCAGGACTTCTCTCTTGACAAACTTTCAGGCGATCCTGGCCCACTGTGCGTCTGCGCTTCGCTCACTAAAATTGGGCTAACTATTCAATAGATAATTGTATATCTGGATATTACAAATCACAAAGCTTCCGGGGGCTCCGCCCCCTGGACCCCCAATAAGCTTCCCAATATGGGTATCACATGACTGATGATATTCAGGGTTCCATCAGAATGCTTGCAAGTATGTATCATCAGGCTAAAGTTTATATTGGACAAAGCCCAGCTCATAACATGATGCTTGCAATGTACACTTAATAATCTTCCAATTTCTAAACAGCTGAATTCAAAAGCTTTGGGGCCCCCTAACCCCCCCC
The DNA here is from genome assembly GCA_037951105.1 of Echinarachnius parma. Lineage (NCBI taxonomy): Eukaryota > Metazoa > Echinodermata > Echinoidea > Clypeasteroida > Echinarachniidae > Echinarachnius > Echinarachnius parma. The sequence continues at coordinate 2,224 of JBAMJV010010667.1, read as the reverse complement.
CCCCCCCCCCCTCAGCCATAAAAACCCGGGCACGCTGCTGGGTTGTCGCTTCGCTCCCTCGCCAGAGATGGTCAAAATAACGAATCATCCCCCCCCCCCCCCCAATGGCGAGAAGAAATCGACGCCCTTGCCTGGCTGTAATCCTCAACCATGCACGCATGCGTGGAAATAGGGACAATGCATTTCTCAGGAGAAGTCGCCGTGAGATCACATAGTGGGCACCGAAAAGATCGCGTACGCAATGAGATCGGGCTGACTCGCGGCGATCTGGTGCGATTCACACAGAACCGAGATCGCTAGCAACTCCGGCTAGATCGCAAGCTCAGATCGCATAGTGGGCACTAGGCTTAACTGTGCAGTACAACCTGACGTCGCCCTGTCGATAATCGCTCCCGAGCAAACAAATCGACAAGACGATATCACCAGAGGCGAGGCGCGTCGCGTGGGGGGGGCAAAGTGAATGACGTCATCTGCTGCTTCGCAGCGACGATAATTATCATGAATTATGCATAGGTTTACGTGAAACAGCCACTGACCTCAGTGGAAACAGCTGATCGCAGCAATTTGCAATTATTTACGTTGTGATCTGCATGCTGTCGCGTCGAGCGAGGTATGGTTGCATACAGCACATGCGATTATGCTCACATGTGCGCAATATTCTTCGCTAGTACTCTTTCTTTTGATAGGTATCTTATTTGGCCTATATACACGAATATCAGCTTTGGGTCCTTGTCCTTTCCATATGGAATTGCCCAAATATACACACTTATCAAACAGAATAAACACCCCTTGTGTTTGTAATTGTTGTGTATAGTGTTATTTGCCACTCCCCATCCACACTGCATCAACACTAGATTCTTTTAAAACTGTAGTGAACATGCACTTGCGTTTAGATCCAATTGGTTTCATGTTTTTGTCCTTAGATTAGTTTGTATAATTTGTTTATTGTTTGATTATTGTAATTATGTAGACCGGCAGCCCAGAGGTCTTTTGTGCATCGAAAAGCGCACTAATTTCTGACCATATGAATAGTTCGAGGAGAATGTAACAAATCAAAAAATATGAGTCTCCTGGGGTGTACCCGGGGATAAAGGGCTCTGATGCGTATCTGGCGTTCTTCAGAAAAAGTTTACGTTGTCGGTTTTGAAAGACGAAATACACGTTGGTGCATTGGGGATTCCACCGTAAACCTCTTGCAACTTAACAAATATATCTTACAGATTGTAGAATAAATATTGATAGCACATTTGAATATGCCAAAGACCAAATAAATACATTTGAATGAACACCCGTCTATAAATCTACAGGGATGAAAGCTTATAAGAAAATAGCCGAATGCAGAGAAACCAATATATGAGCGCATGGCATAGCGACGGGGGGGGGGGGGGGGGGGGGGGGAGGGGGGGGCCGCGGATAGGGTACTTATTTTGTTTTTACAAAATGTGGTGACAATAGAGAAATGTATCAAGTGTGCCCAAATTTGAAGTAAATGTGGTAATCTTATTGTATTATTATTATTCTTCGTATTGCTATTATCATTCTTATTATTATTAAATCCAATCCTAAAGCTCCCCATCATTCCATCCATTGCCTATAAATAAATACAATTATACAATGTGAAATGTACGCTCAAATCAGTCTTCGAGTAGTGCCCATGTCGTATAAGGGTAACAAGAAAAGTGACCACTGTAAACAGGTGGCCACTGTAGGTTTCCTCGGAATGATTTTCTCTATGTCACTTTCTATTGGCCTCTACATGCAGCTTGGGTGCCAATACACACATAGTTGTCCTTTAAGTCTGATTTTGTGCAGCGATTTTTCCCCCTCTACGTACGGAAATACAATTTCTGAAAATGGAAGCTCCGTTTTTTCAAAAATTCAGAGGCCTCCTATAGGGTAATTTAATGAATGACGTCTGTATCTAATATTCTGTAATATGTAAGACATATTTGTTAAGTTGCAAGAGGTTTGGGGTGGAATCCCAAATGCATCAACGTGTATTTCGTCTTTCAAAACAGCCAAGGTTAAATTTTCCGAAGAACGCCAGATACGCATCAGTGGTTATATTGTAGTGGGCTTCGCTGAACCCGCAGTGAGCGATGTTAAACACGGTACATTCGCAAACAAATAGAAGCATCGGACAATGCCGGGGGCCAAACTTTGGAGGCGCAAAGGAGCCATTTATCCCCGGGTACACCCCGGGAGACTCATATTTTGGAGTTGT
>JBAMJV010010666.1:0-22345 GCA_037951105.1 Echinarachnius parma | reverse complement strand
CAGGCTAGGAGTCGGTTTCCGCTCAGTCGTAGCCAATTTAACTGTTGAATCGGCTCGAATGATCTCCCGACCGGCTCTTGACCTGCAAAATAGGAGGCCTGAGCAACGTACATACGTATACAGATGCTGAACCAACTGAAAACAGTCGGAGACTCAGGCTCTGCGTGTGGAGGGTTCTATTGCGTCGTAGTGAGCGTGAGAAGGGTGTTAATTGGATGTGGGCTAAATTTACTTATGCACACCATTATGTATGTAGGAGCCTCGCACTAAGATGTGATAGGCAATTTCCAATAATAATTATGTTGATTTTGGAAATTCATCAAATAAAAAGAGAGCTACCATTTTTGCTTTTACAATATTATTTCCGAAGTGCTAAAAGTGACTTAGCGAGTCCTCCTTATCATCCTGCATGCCTGCATTCATAAAGCCACATATTTAATGCAAAATAAAGGACATATCGTAAAGTTCTATACGCGTCCAAAACAACATAATTCATGTTTCTAAATGAAAACCACTTTCATGACATAAAACTATAAAATATCCACAAAAAGAACAATGAGACAGACCACTTGCAGAGTACGTTTCCGGTGTTTTATTGAAAATGAAAATGGAGTGCAATGTTAGGACCGACTATGGACAAAGTGATTAGCCTTATTTTGGTTTATATACATTTTATATAAAGATATTCAAAGCAGGTTTCATCTTCGATGGTTGCTGAAAAATGAGTCAGTATTAAAGATTTAAAAAATAAAAAATTGTATATTCATCATATATCCGTATAATAGTTGGGTAAAAAACACGCCTTTTCACAACAAAAAATGTCTGTAATTCCTTTAATTTGCGTGAAATAATGGTTTTTGATTGTTTTGTGTAAAACGGTGTGAAAGCAATATTGAGTTGTGATAACGAATCCGAATACTTTTTTGCGAAATTGATTGTAGTTTGTTTCCGTTCCAATATGACCTTAATTATCTTTTTTTAAATTTATTTTATCTAGTTAAAGCATATATGCAGTGGGTTATTAGACGCGTGGATCCATCTGCGCACTTTTACGCACGGTACGTAATCCCAATTGGCTCAGATATAAGATAGCGATCGCAAACTGTCCCAGGGGCTTCGAATACCCGAGTAAAAAATGCATACAAAATAGTCCGCGTTCGGATGTTTGTACTAGTCGAATGGAGATCCATCAGGATGTTTACGAGCGAAAATATCTACGTAACCCGCTAACCGCAATACTTTCTAAGCGCCGCTGTTTGGATGTCTTAGCTAGGTGACATGCGTGAGAAATCTTGCGCGATGCAATTTCATAAGAAGGCCCTGTGTTCAGATATTTCGAAGCACCGCTCTTCGATCGATCAACACATATCGTGAGTTACCTCGAGAGATTACGGTGGAGTCGAGTTGAATTTGATGACTACCCCTTTATAACCCACGCATATATGCCTTTAAAATACATGAAATACATCAGCTCTTGCAAAAGATATACACATTTTCAGGATGTAATCATACAAAGAAGAATAAATGTTTTAAAAGCAGTAACACATATTATTACAGTGTAAAACTTTACAAGTAAGCTTTCAGTTAATCTTCATGTTATATAAGATTGTAAAAATCACCAATATCTGTTTAAACGTATAATATTAACATATAATACAATACATAAAAGTAGTACTCCAAACAGTTAGCAATAGTCATTCCAATTTTATAATACAACATATTATTACAGTGTAAAACTTTACAAGTAAGCTTTCAGTTAATCTTCATGTTAAGATTTAAAAATCACCAATATCTGTTTAACGTTATAATATTATACATAATACAATACATAAAAGTAGTACTCCAAACAGTTAGCAATAATCATTCCAATTTTTATAATACAACATATTATTACAGTGTAAAACTTTACAAGTAAGCTTTCAGTTAATCTTCATGTGAAGATTTAAAAATCACCATATCTGGTTTAACGTAATAATATTATATATAATACAATACATAAAAGTAGTACTCCAAACAGTAGCAATAGTCATTCCAATTTTTATAATACAACATATTATATTATTACAGTGTAAAACTTTACAAGTAAGCTTCAGTTAATCTTCATGTTAAGATTTTAAAATCTGTTTAACGTAATAATATTATATATAATACAATACATAAAAGTAGTACTCCAAACAGTTAGCAATAGTCATTCCAATTTTATAATACAACATATTATTACAGTGTAAAACTTTACAAGTAAGCTTTCAGTTATTCTTCATGTAAAGATTTTAAAAATCCACAATATCTGTTTTACGTAATGATAATATATGTAATATAATATATACAAATAGTGCTCCAAGCAGTTTAAACAAGAAAAGCGTTGTAACATTAGCATTGGAACCGTACATATATAACATTAAAATAAACATTCCAATTATATAATACACGTGGTCGTATACGCATTAAAACAACAAACGTGGCATTGTAATGTATTCTTTTTCAACAAAGTAGACATTATCAAAATGTAATCAGTATAGTAACATTGATAACGAAGCCTTTAGCATTCAGCCTTTAAAATTAACTCTTGTTTTACGTATACATGTATACAAAAAACTGGTATCAGAATACAAAACACGCTGAATAAATATGAATAAAATGAATGATTTACAATACGGTATAAGTTCAGGCATATTTCATAAGTTTGTATGAATTGAATTTACGTGTTTTATGAGATTAAAAAAATACACTCAAATGTATTTTTGTAATTACATTACCAAAAGTATATAAATTATACCCAAACGGAATATACTCATGATGTAACTTTTCCACAGTGTGTTAATTCTTCCCAGTCATCATTTCGTTTTTGTTTTTTGATCAACACAATGTACATGCAGGTTTTAAAACAAGAATCAGATATAAGCAATTGAATTTAAATTGTGTAAAACACTATTGGTTATACTTAATGAGATAAATAAATACGCTCTTCCCTATTTTTACAATTTATTTTGTGTTTATAACCCTTTGAAGACTGCCGTCTTCATAACAACATCAAACCATTTTCGCGAGATCGCCGATCACGATGTCGAGATCGCCGATCACGATGTCGAATTTGCCTCTAGATCTTAGAAAAGTCTTTACCTTCACCTGCATGATAATGTTAGAAAGGAAAAACAACATAACAACATGATAATAAGTTGATGAATTAGAGTTGCAACTTCGCCACTGGATGGGTGCGAAAACACATCAACTTGATAAAAAATGATAATAGTTTAGGCTAATATGTGTATTAACGATTCATATTAAAGCTCGGAGCATTCGTTTTTTAACGTGTTTAAGCCAATCTTAAGGATAATTTTGGCGCGATTAAAGAACATTAATTTTTAATCATCGTGCGCGATGTACAATGCATATTCTTGCTAATAAAACTAATTGATAATTTGTTCAGAAACGGCTCAAAATTGGACAAGAATAAGAATAATGAACACCGAAGTGAGATCAGTGCAGTAACCATTAATAGGAGTTCGCACAAATAGAAAAGTACAAAAATGTAGCAGTTTCCGACGACCGGCGACGCAACGTATCACCTGAAAAATTGGTCTCCGCTCCGACGGTTGTTCTCACCAAGACTGCGTCTCGCTCAACTGACCGTCTTTGTAAAAAAATATAACCCCACTCAGAGTTGGGTTATTTGCATCGAAATACCGATGGTTATTTTTTTAATATGGAGTTAGGTGGACTATACAGGGTGGCCCCAAAAAACCCGGAACGGGCATTTCCAAAATAAAATAATAAAATGATTATGTCCATCGGATAGGGTGTCTTTTCCATGAAAAACGATACCAAGACAGTAATGTTGGACGTGTAGTTTTTGTTTTAGGGCGCTGTGAGTGACACCATGTCAGGTTCCCTTTTTTGGTCAATTTTTACCAAGTCAGTGCTAGATAAATCGCACATACTGCCTCCATAGCATTGAAGAACGAGCAATACGCGCGCCATTGTTAGTGTGGTATTCAGCTGTGTCCCGAGAGAATGTGCATAGTTGTCCAATGCTATGAGGAGCATGAAGTACGATTTATCAGGCAGTGACTCGGTAAAAATGACAAAAATGGGAACCTGACATGGTCTCACTCAAAGCGCCCTAAAACAAAAACTACTCGTCCAACATTACTGTTCTTGGTATCGTTTTTCATTGGAAAGGATACTCTATCCGATGGACATAGATCGTTGCGTTATATATTTTGGGAAGTGTCCCGTTCCGTTTTTTTTTTGGGGGGGGGGGGGGGCCCACCTGTATAGTAGGTCTCCCGGGGGGGGGGGGTACTCTGATTATAGTCGGACGGGGGTGTGCGGCTGAGACCTCCAAACCCATACCCACATCTAAGGGTCCTTTTGCGAAAAATGGACCCATGTCTAAGGATTTTTTTTCCGCCTGCGGCGCATGTTTTGGGTGTATTTCCCACAAATTTTGTGGTTTTAAGTTAGCGAGCGTAGCGAGCTTGAAAATTTTTGCAATTTCACATCGGCAAATCCCAAAATCCCGTATATAAAAGGGGAAAATATGAAAAAAGGGACCCATGTCTAAGGATTTGTTTGATGAAAAGGGGGACCCATGGTCTAAGGATCTTTCTTGAAAAAGTCACCCTTCCCAGCGGGCACATCCCCGTATACCCAATAACGTGAGTACCCCCCCCCCCCCCCCCCCCCCCCCCGGGGTAGGTCTAAGTTTGTAATTGATTTCGAGATGGAATATGTATATAGCTTACCGGGTCCAGGTTGTGCCGCCCGCCAGCTACGGGGGCCTGCTGAGTGTTGATTGGTTGGGCTACTCCAGTGTTGGGTACATCTACAACAGACATGAGACAGATTGAAGATTATCGTTATTATATTATACCTGGACCCGTTTCATTAAAATTGTCATATTGCTGTAAAATGTCAGTATTGTAACTACTTGGTGAACAACCTATAATAATAATAATAATAATAATAATAATAATAATAATAATAATAATAATAATAAATAATAATAATAATAATAATAATAATAATAATACTAATACTAATAATACTAATAAATAGAATACTTATATAGCGCATAATATGCAAACATCTCTTTGCGCTTTACAGTCAAATTAATTAGCAATTCATTCAACAAAGTTACATTCATATAACATTAAACCAAAGAGAGAGTTATATACGATCGATTGTAAAGTTTCAATTTCTTACAAGTCAGACAATATGCACATTTTAACCAATAAGATTTGGCGCAATAAGTCACAAGATCTGACTTGCAATTAATGACAACTTATATAACTTATACACCAATATAAGTCTATAGGTCACCTAATGTAACCCTGGTTGGGAACCGATTGTAATGATCTCTTGTTGCATACTAGCTCTAGCTGGTCATATAACAGATGGTTGGTCAGCGCAGCAGTATAGGTGAGTCCTTTCAGGCGCGCCGAAGCAGTTTTGGATTGGGGGGGGGGGGGGGGGCGCAAAACCCAAGGGGGCTGACAATTTGTGTGTGTAGGGGCTCATGCCCAACCACACTCTGGGTTGCCAACTTTGAGCCAGAAGTGAGAGTGAGACTTGCGAGGGAGCGAAGCGACTGAGTGGGGGAGGGTGTGGAGGCCGGAGGGAGCTTTTGCATTTTTGGATTTGAAATTGTGCAATCTGGTGCATACCTATAATAGATAGGAAATTCGGCTGTATTTGGGAAAGCGTGATATGATTTGATCGACCAGAAAGTTTTAATATATTTTTCACGTAGAAAACAAACAATTGACACACTAATAAATATGTACCCCAAAACACACACACAACAATATAAACCATAATTATGCAACATTATGTATGATCCAACAACACACAGCCAATAATGAGTCCCGAGGGAGCGAAGCGCCTGAGGGCTGGGGCAGGGAGGGAGGGGGAGGGATTAGGAGGGGAGGGGTTTGGGAGGGGTATCCCCCTCCCACGGTAAGAAAGATTTTGCATTTATGGACTTGAAATTGTGCAATCTGGTGGCATACCTGAGATAGGTAATTCGGGCTTAAGATTAACTGTATCTGGGAAAGCGTGTTATTATTTGATATATTTTTCACGAAGAAAACAAATAATTGACGCTCTTAATAAATATGCACCCAAACTCACACATAAATATTGTATTTAGTGTCATACACAGTTCCAACATAAACCATATGGCGCATGTATGCTCCAACAACATGGCCTACAGCCAATAATGAATCCGAGGGAGCAAAGCGACCGAGGCTTGGGCAGAGCCAGAGGGGGAGGGTAAGGGAGGGGGTATCCCACTCCCACGGGGAAGATTTTGCATTTATATACTTGAAATGGTGCAATTTAGTGCACTTCATGCCATACCTGTGAAGGAAATTTAGAATCCAAGTTTTAAAAAAAAGTATTAAATGTCTATGCTCTCATCAGATTGTTTACAACAAACTGAGATATTTGTTCGCGCGCGAAGCGGCGCAGCGAAAATTGAAAATGGATGTATAACTAGTTTTTGAACGTTAGCTCATACATTTGATTTTGTCTTTCCCACTCTTTTTTATTTTTGGGGGAGGGGGTGGGGCTTTTTTGGGGGGCAAAATTGCGTTTTGCCCCCCACTTTTTGGATTGGGGGGGGGGGGGGGGGGGGGGGGGGGGCAGGGGGGGCGGGCCGTTTTGCCCCCCACTTTTTGGATTGGGGGGGGGGGGGGTGGTAAGCGGCCGCCCCCCTGCCCCCCCCCCCCCCCCCCCCCCACTTCCGGCGCCTATGAGTCCCTTAAAATAAAACAGGTATATTAAAATAACATAAATTATAGTAATGACAAATTACCGTTTGGTGAGTGGTGGTTGTAGAAGAGGGTTGGTTAGCGCAGCAGCAGGCGAGTCCCTTGCAACAGGAAGGCTGCAGCCACGATGGACACGATGAACTCAATCAATGCAATCACAGCAGGATCGCGTGGACAAAGATGGCGCCCTGTCCAAGAGGAGAGAAACAAAATGATCATTGCTGTTATTTTGTAGTTTTTGGCGTTTGCTCAAAAAAGAGTTTTTACGCGAGTTTTTAAGTATTAATTCAGCGTTTTTACTGCAAGTAGTACAACTAGGAAGTGACGTATTAATTATATGCTTTTTTCGTGTGAGCTAGGAGCCTTGTAATGTTAAAGGGATCTAGTAACAATTGTTGACAGTGCAAAATGTGATGAATGGTTGATACAATGTATATTGTTATCTGATATTTCCACTGGGTATTGTGTGAAAGATTCAAGTTAAATGGACATTATATCGCCGAGAAATGAGCAAAGATGCAAAGTGATAATCAATAACGAATTGCACCTGCCTTTGTACACGGTTACGACTATCCAGTGGATAGTTTAACATCTGAACACTTCAATCGCAATATCTTTTTAGCGAAAGGGAAATTTGAAAAAACAAAACCTGTTAATACAAATACAACAAGGTATAAGGGAACCGCTAGAATTCGAATTTTATTTGAGGATTTGGACAATGTTACTAGATCCCTTTAAAGGGATCTAGTAACATTGTCCAAATCCTCAAAATAAAATTTTAATTCTAGCTGTTCCCTTATACCTTGTTGTATTCGTATTAACTATAAAATCATGGGACAGGTTTCGGTTTTTTAAATTTCCCTTTCGTTACAAAGATATGTATGATTGAAGTATTCAGAAAAGAAAAACTCCGGGCGACTTTTTCTTCCGTGTACAAAGTGAGTGCAGTGAGTTACTGAATATCACTTTGCATTTTCGCTCATTACTTGGCCATACAATGTCCATTTGACTTGAAATTTTCACACAATACCCTGTGGACATATGAGATAACAACAATATACATTGCACCAAGCATTCATCATTTTTTGCACATGTCAACAAAGTTACTAGATCCCTTTAAGAGGAGATACGGGTTTCCAGGTGACAAGCAAAAAGAATAATGGTGCTCATCTGTTATACGCGGTACAAATACTCATATCTACCTGATTTATTTATAATGACATGATCATGGTCCGAAAATGCTTTTGTTTAGATTTAAAATACCATGAATATGTTCAATAAATGTATTTCCTCCCTTAAACTTAAAACAAGTTGGTGATTTTCAATTGTTTTTCCCCCTGCAAGCACACCTTTTGGTGGGGGGTGCACAGAAAATTGTTGGGGGGGGGGGGGGGCTGTTGCCTCGCGTCCCTAGCCCCCTGTAGCTATGCCCCTGTAACTTGAAAGGGGCAGGCACTATTACAGTCATGTACTTCGATGATGACAGAACAAATATTCTGGACACAAACAACTCCGTGGGGGCATGTGTTCCTGGAAATATATGTGCTTAGTTTTCAGGTATTGCAGCTTGGTTAAAGCCAGACTACATTAATTTGTCATGCGCATGCAGTAGATTATATTAATTAAGTAGCGTAAATGTTTATACGTGAAAATTATTAATACTATCACAAATGACACCACGTGGAAAGTAGCGAACTTACGACTGATCTGGTGGAACTGCATTCATAGCTGTAGGTGAAGTAGTTGAAGTAGCATGCTTCGATCAGCGAGTAGACACTAGCGGCAGTGGATTCGTAAGCCAACATCCCGAAACTTTGGAGCGTGCAGAAGATACACAACACAAGGTAAGCCGTGATCTAATTGGATAGAACATTTGAGAGTTTGAAATTAGAAATCAATATGTTTTCAAAACTTGATCAACGAAAAGACACTGCCCGCCGCAGAAAAGATCTAATTTAATTGAATAATATTCAATTATTGAGACTTTCAAGAATGAACAAAAAATACAATCTTATATCGGATTTCAAATTACGTGTACAACATACATAATATAAACACATGCGCAAGAAATATCAATCATAATTTATTCACAAATTAGTATATATATCATTATTGTTCGTATAAAATTAAACATATAAATGTTAGAAGGCTGGTTTCATTTTTTTAAATCGCCGTTAATACAAGAGGGCACCCTCTATATACCTAAAAGTATCAACTATTTCTTGAAATTGTGAAGGTGATGTTTAGTTAACAAAAACATAATTGGATAGAGAGATCATCACAAACAATAAAAAGCCATTTGGGTATATTTTCAAACAAATGTGTAGGCTTTATGAATATGTTCTTAAATTATCGAATAAATGTTGGTCCCCAACATTCCAATCGGATATATTGATGGATACCTCAGCTGTTTCTGAACCGATTTTGATCAAACAAAGTTGATTTTGTCTTTAAAATCACATGCTTTTTACTTAGTTTTGCATTACCTCACAAATTAATTATTTATTGAAGCGCCTTCTAACATTAACAGAACTACGCCTTTAAATGACGTTTTTATTTGTTAAAAGTAGATCCTTAAAAGTGACACCTCTCTCTTTGCTCTCCGTTTGAAGTCTCCATATGGATCGTATCAATTTAAAAGCGATAAACGGCATGGATAATAATACAAAGTGATATGTTGACAATTCATTGTGACGTCATAATACAATCTTACAATCTATCTTGCAGCGCGCGCCATGTAATATAACACCTGCAATCGATAGAATCGCTTACATGGTTTGAAATGTCGGTCTAAACAAAAATTCTCCTCTATCGATATATCGCGGCTCTTCCGTGTAATATAACAACATATTATGGCAATCACGTAACCGTGTTTAGCCAATCAACGACGCGTGTTTTACCAAGTCAGATGATATAACATTTTGTAACATACATGAAAATGTACTCACCATACACGATCGTTGTTGTCGACTCAGTATCCCCAAAATTCCAGTTGGAATGAAAAACTACAACAATGAAGATGAATGAAAACAAACAAAAAGCAGTATAAATATGACACGTATACCAAAATTAACGTAGTTCAGACACTGGACTATACTTATTGTCAAACGTTTCAATTTGACATGCAAAATTAAAACAATTAACAGACAGATATACAGACATACAGACAGGCAAACAAACAAATGAAGAAAAAAAGAACGAAGTATATTCATCTATACAATAATTTCAGGTTAGCTCTTAAATTCCAATCTATTTCTATTTCCAATACATATGTGACAATTATCTCGAAACTTTCGAAATTTGGCTTGCGAAAGTAGAACAGTAAGAAGACGTACCATAAGGCCACCCCAGATGCCGTATCCCACTTGGATGGTCGAGAAGGCGTATGATGCCCCGCCCAAGATGATGGAGAGTATACCAAGCACGAGCTGGAAGACGCCCGTACAGAACCCTGCAGACGCCTTGTACTGGTCAGACTGTACACCGGAACCGCAACAGTCCTGGTTGCCGCTCTGTATGTTTTTAAAGATTGAAAGATTGATATGGATCAGTAGCTATTTTGAAATGTATTAATAGAGAATAGTGGTGGTGGTGGTGGTGGTGGTGGTGGTGGTGGTAGTGGTGGTGGTAGTGGTGGTGGCGGCGGCGGCGGTGGTGGTGGTGATACTGATCCGACTGTACACCGGAACCGCAACAGTCCTGGTTGCCGCTCTGTATGTTTTTAAAGATGGAAAGATATGGATCAGTAGCTATTTAGAAATGTATTAATAGAGAATAGTGGTGGTGGTGGTGGTGGGGGTGGTGGTGGTGGTGGTGGTGGTGGCGGCGGCGGCGGTGGCGGTGGTGATACTGATCAGACTGTCCACCGGAACCGCAACAGTCCTGGTTGCCGCTCTGTATGTTTTTACAGATTGAAAGATATGGATCAGTAGCTATTTAGAAATGTATTAATAGAGAAAGTGGTGGTGGTGGTGGTGGTGGTGGTGGTAGTGGTGGTAGCGACGGCGGTGGTGGTGGTGGTGATACTGATCAGACTATCCACAGGAACCGCAACAGTCCTGGTTGCCGCTCTGTAGGTTTGTAAAGATGGAAAGATATGATGATGATAATGATGATGATGATAATAATAATAATGCAACTGCAGTTAACAACAATATAAATATTTTGAGTGAGATCAATGGTTAGTACCTGATGCTGATAGACATATTGGGTGGTACTGGTTCCGGCTACGCCTGGCTGCTGCATGACGACCGTTTTTCCCGGACCTGCCCCGTAGGACACCACCTGAGGGTACCCCGCCGCCTGACCCTGCGGGTAAGTCGCCGCCGGGTAGGTAACGCCCTGCCCCTGTGGATAGACAGCAGGCTGGCCTTGCGGATACCCGATAGGTTGTCCTTGCGGGTAACCTACAGCCTGTCCCTGTGGGTAGGCTCCTTGACCTTGCGGATACGGGCCGGCTTGCTGTGGCGGGTAGGCGAGGGTCGACGGTTGCGCTGGGTAAGCGACCGTTGCGGGTTGTGCTGATCCTTGGGGATCATACGGATGCCCTTCCAGATCGCCCTTTGCGGGATTGGTGGCGTATGCTGGTGGTTGATCTCCCATTATGGATGATGATACGTCTGGTTAAACTAACGGGACAAAAAAAAACATTAGAACGTCAATCGGTTAGTTCACTTCCAGCATAGTTACTTTCTTTGTTTACCACTTATCCAAATGTCATTATTTCATTAAATTGATATATGAATTGCGGTTGTTGATTTATTTAACCGAGAAGTTATGTATGCCTACATTTATTGTTTTTATGCAATGACATTTCTGAGCTAACCCTTAAAAAGGGGATATTAGAATTGGAAAACGAAACTAAGCAACGAAAGGGCGCACCTGTAAAGCAGTTTTTTTAACTGAGGTTGCCTACCCTGTATTTTTAAAGAAGACTTAAATAAATAAATAAATGAAAACTAATTATATCCTGATCTGTCTAAAGGAAAAAACAATAAACCCATTAAATCAGAAGCCATATAAATCACTAACAATACTAATTTCTTAGCAATAATATTAATACATACATTATAGCAATCTTATTAACGTATTTATGCTCGTGTGAATACGCCTCATGATTGTCATGCTAAGAGCTGTGAATGGACAATTTTGCATTTTAAAGGGGTAGTACAGTTGTGATAAGGCTGAGCTTTAGTAACCCAAACCTGCACAATAACATAAACCAATAACTCCACATGCTCGAAAAGTATAGAAAATTACAAACGACTAAGTAAAAAGCCAGTTATCATTCAAAAGGAGCCATTAAAACACAATAGGGCGCTCATACAAAATTATGCATGTAATTTTTTTTTTAAATAATGATTAAATAGAGAGATCTTCAACAACTATTTCAAAACCTCTTTCGATTAATAAAAAAAAGTGTAAGCATTTGTTTAATAAAAAAAATAATTGAATAAATCTGGGCCCCAGATTTATTCCGATCGGATATATTTATTGATATTTCAGCCGTTTCTGAACCTACACTTGTATTTTGATCGAATACATTTGTTTCTGTCATTAAAATTGTATGCTCTTTCAAATTTTACACTTAGTTTTTCATTATCTCACAAAAAAATTATTTCGTGCAGCGCCCTCTTTACCAAAACTACCCCTTTAATGAAATTAATTCCTTCATAGCAAAATCATAATGATTACGGTATGCATTATGCGCACAGACGATACAAATGTGATAAGAAATATAATAGTTGACATTTCAACCATACTCCCGTGATTATAATTGCGCAGGCGTGTTTATCATCTCCCGCGTTTTCCCCATGGACAATTTCTAATTTATAGTCATCCCACTCGTATATCATGTAAATTATGTGAGGCTTGACTCATTCTGTGCACGCTATATGGGCGTATTGAGAAAACCTTGTTTGTGAGGTAATACAAAAATATATGTAAAATTTATAAGAGCAAACAATTTTCGAATGAAAATCGGTTCAGAAACAGCTGAAATTTTCATAAGTATTTCCGATTGTGGAATAAATGTCGGGTATTCAATAATAAAGACAAATGTTTAACAATCCTACACTTTTTTCTCTCCAAATATTCCGGAATGATTTTTTTTTTTTTCGATGATCTCTCTATAGTATTGAAAAATAATTTATTTCCACTTTCATGGTAAAGGAATGTCATAATAATGACAGAGTAATGAGCGATGCAGATTTCAGGTTTCCGAACTTACCTTCCCTTAAAAAAAACAAAATTATACTGTTGTTAAATGGCGGTGGAGGGTATAGCACGGAATATTACATCCCGAGGTATTTTAAATGCTATTGAGGGAAGAGTAAATAAGTCCCGAGACGAAGTCGAGGGACTTATTTTCTTCACGAAATAGCATTTTAAATCCCGAGGGTAGGAATATTCCGTGATTTTCCCGACAACAAATTGAACAACTGTTTTATCATCTGACTGTCAAACACAGGGGTGTAATATTGCCATGGTATATCCAAAAATATAACACCGCAGCGGCATGTACTGTATTTACTAAGTCATGTGATAAACGGTATTATTGAAGTGTTAAGATTTGTAATTATCCACTGGAAAGTTATAACCGTGCACAAAGTCAGTGCAATGAGTTAGCGAATATCACTTTGCATTTTGGCCATATCATATCCATTTAACGTACCTTGTTCATACTTTACTCAGTGGACATATTATATCAGATCATAATAATACACATTTCATCAACCATCCATCACTTTTTGCAAAGTTTAATTACTAGATCCCTTAAAATTTACTGCAAATTAATATCACATGCGTTATACATTCCACATTGATGTTATTTTATTCGTATGATTCCGATGTATATATACATATGTATGTTATTTTGTAATTTGTGATTCAAACTTTTGGAAATAATATTCTTGACATGAAATGAAATATTGCCTATATTACAGGGCTTCAACTGGTATTAATCACGGGCTTCTTCAAAGAGGGAGGTAAAGAACAAAATAGTCAAATCAATCTCTTGAATTTTCTTTTTCACAGAGAGTGATAAACGAATGGAACATACGTCTACCCTTGTATGTTGTAGAAAGCTCGTCCATAAATATCTTTAAATCCAATTTGGAGAGATTTTGGTCTGTAAAAAGGGACAAATTCAGTCCTGATGAAGGTTTTGCCTGCCCATGTTCATCATCTGCTGTACAGCGTCACTAATCGCACAGACCTACTCTGATGTCAATGAGGGGCAAAGAAGTTTGTAAAAATGTATAAGCCCTCATCCAAGGTACATATCCAACCACTTATGGTATACAATGTTAGTATAAATGCGAGAAAGCTCAATGTATAATGTCGATGTGTCAAATCATGTAATTTCATGTCATTTCATTTATTTTTATTTTGTTCTAACAAAGAAAAAAGCATTTATAATGGAAGGCAAATAATACAATATTATATAATATATGACATAAATATGTTATACTGTATTTGTCTATATTATGCATGTCAATAATCATTGCAAAATTATAGCAATCCTGAGAATAGTATAATTATACGCTGACAAGAATATGGCTTTATAATTGTAGTTATATTGTAATTCGTGTTTTGGGAATGAGCATGAAAAGAAAATGTTATATTTTCGCAGTGACCGAGTAAAACTAAATAACAGAAAAGTATTATGCACATATGCTGCATTTACTATCAGCTCATATATATCATTTATACTACAAAAGCAACTACTTTTACAACTTATAAGTTATAGTGCAACTTCTAAATCATGTATACAATTTGGATTGCTACGGCTATACGCATGCACTATAATTTATCGCAAACAGGCGTTCGGCTGACACACAGCAGAAGCATCACAAAGACGAAAATATATACAAAATGATATATACTGTATACGTAATAATAATAAGGTGTTCAAAGCGCATATCACATAATTGTATGTCTCTATGCGCTGTAAGAAATTGAAATAGAAGAAAGGTTCAGGATACTATACTGCGTATTAATTACTATATCAAGTACAACTGAAAGGTGTTATCCCAGAAGAGAAGTAAGAAGTAAGAATATAACACTTCATTCGAAAATACTATATTATCCATATAACAAACGTAGAATGATAATACTAAATAAATACTAAAATAAGACATTGTATTACGGCTTACCTGTTAAAAATTTATAGACAGGAATAGAAAGCAAACTAGATATGATGGGTAGATAATCACTGGCGTTTTCCGACAGTCGAGGTAAAATATATGATATCCACGTCAATAAATGTTGTGGTTGTACCATACACCGCAAGGTACCATGGACCTAACTATATAGTTACGTAACAGAGAAAGCTAAGCGGTAGCCTGATGCGCGCTGGAGAACAAATATAATGTAGGGGTATGCATACACGAGACAGGGTGCGGTCTTTAAAAATAGATATGACGTATTTCTATGCCCTTTTCCATATTTCAGTGCCTGTAAAGAATAGTTTACTTAAAAGGGGAAAACTGATCCCGATTCCCTTCATCCCATGACAATATAACTATTTTCTTTTGCACAACGACCACACGAAAGTGCTTGGGATTTCTAATGGAAATTTCCACAATTGTATTTTAAACTATTCAGTCACCACCATCATCAATGAGAAGACCTATACAAACAAAAAAAGAAGTGAGATTAGCTTTCGAGAATGTTTTTTTGCAGTATTAAATTTCATCTGTAAAGAAAGTTATGGTTGGAATGCCGGGGATTTTTAATACGGTATTAACGGTTTGAAGACATGGGAAAATGAGGGACATTCCCTAATCCCAATCGCAGTTCCTTATTCAATCGATTTTAAAAATATACAAAAACAGCTTGTTTATAGCCCGGTCACATATCAACGGATTGCGCAAACGGATGTCAAACGGAGAGCTAAATTTTCAATCCGTTCTATACGTTTCTTGTCCGTTCCTTGTCCGGTGATGTACGTTGTTCTATATGGTTTGTACATGAAGCAATGGAGACGACTTTCATCACCGGATAATTTGATTTCGCAAATTGTCTATTCGTTGCCCGGATTCGTTGGGCATAATATATACGTTTCCGATATCCGTTGATATCTGACCGGGCCATTAGGCATACCGCATAGGCTTTTTGTTTGATATGATCGATCGTACTGTATTTTTTTGCTCATACCCCCGTCACATATAGCTACGCTCTCGCGCCGCTCCTAATCCCCATAATCCCCATTCATAAATTTGGCAGTGGGAGGCGAAGCATTGTCCGAACGATGATTAAATGACGAATGAATGGGAGGATTATCGCACATAGGTGAAAGGATATCCTCTCATGCATGGACATACAATGGCTCCCTAAACAAAAGAGCAGAACGCCAAAGACTCACGACCGCTTTCGACATGTCCAAAGCTTAAAAAGTGGTCGTGGGTCGGTCGTGGGTCTTTTGCCGACCTACTGTTTTGTTCAGGGAGCCATTGTATGTCCATGCATGAGAGGCTATCCTTTCACCTATGTGCGATAATCCTCCCATTCATTCGTCATTTAATCATCGTTCGGACAATGCTTCGCCTCCCACTGCCAAATTTATGAATGGGGATTAGGAGCGTAGCAATTTTATGAATGGGGATTAGGAGCGGCGCGAGGTCGGCGCTATATGTGACGGGGGTATAAGCTATAACCACATGAATGTACATCGATTGTTAATTATATTTACATTTATATGAGTAGCTCTGATATTATGATCTTAAACTATGAAGACCTCAATATTAAAGGTTCACGATATTTACACTTTTTAATTTCTATTTTTCTATAAACATATTTCTACTTTCTATAAATCACATACAAAATTATAATGTACCTTAAAGGGGTAGTTCAGTTTTGGTATAGAGGGCGCTGCACGAAATAATTTGTTTGTGAGGTAATTAAAATATGACTGCAGAATTTGAAAGAGCATGCAATTGTAATGGCAGAATACACTTTATTTGATCAAAATCGGTTCAGAAACGGCTGAAATATCAATAAATATATTCGATCGGAATAAAGATTTATTCGATGATTTAAAAAATATTAAAACAATGCCTACATGCACTTTTTCAACAATTTTCAAAGGAGGCTTTTAAATTGTTGTTGATGATCTCTCTATCTAATCATTTTTTCAACAAAACATCACATGCATAATTTTGTATGAAAAAAGGTTGAAACCAATCCTTTTTTTTAAAGCGACCTCTTTTGTTTTAATGGCTTTGTTTTAATGATAACAGGCTTTTTAATTAGTCGTTTGTAATTTTCTATACCTTTCGAGCATGATGGAGTTATAACTATTAGTTTGTAGTGTTATTGTGCACGTTTTTGTTACTAAAGCTCAGCCTTACCTAAAATGTACTACTGAATGTTAATATTTATACAGTACTTTACTATGCGTGTTTGTATGTATTTTATATAAAATTCCTATATTTTGATTTTCATGTATTGTATTTAATTTTGTATATATTTTTATTTATAATATTGTTTTAAAGGGGCCCTGCAACCCAAATACATGTTGACCTCTGTTCATCTGTATTAGTGTACACATTCAATATTTGTAAACGGTTTGACCCAAATATGTTTTGTATATTTTTAAACATTTTATCATTTATTTGTCTTCATGTTGCTAAGCCCCACCTCCTAAGAAATGCTCCAGAGCAAATTCTATTGTTGACCTGCAGTGACATCATTTGTCAATCACTGGTCAGCTACCATGAGATTAACAAAAGATGAAAGTACAACAAGATTAGACTAATCACAATAGCATCATACGGTTGAATAGAATACCAACTCCACAACTTCAATTACAATAGCTGTTGCTATGTCAGAAGAAAAGCACCGTCTAAGCTATTGCATGGAGGTATGCAAGGCATGCTTTTGTGTGGATGTTCTTTTTGTACTTTCATCTTTTGTTAATCTCATGGTAGCTGACCAGTGAGTGACAAATGATGTCACTGCAGGTCAACAATATAATTTGCTCTGGAGGGTTTTTTAGGAGGTGGGGCTTAGCAACATGAAGACAAATAAATGATAAAATGTTTAAAAATATACAAAACATATTTGGGTCAAACCGTTTACAAATATTGAATGTTTACACTAATACAGATGAACAGAGGTCAACATGCATTTGGGTTGCAGGGCCCCTTTAAGCGCTATGGAACATAATTCATGTATTTAGAGCTATATATTAGAAGTATGTTATTATTATAACCTTGGCCTTGGGCGTGAGTCCGTGTGCGTCGCCCCACATTGTGTTCCTTGGTTTTGATAACAGATTGTCAATAGAGATGGAAATAGTGGTGTAGCTAGATCCCCTGATAGCAGACTGACGTCTTTATGACGTCTTAATTTGGTCGTAAACTGGTAAACACGTCATATGTCGTACAAACGATCAGAATACGACGTCATTATGACGTATTTTAAAGACCATTTTTGACATGATGACTTGTGTCGTATAAAAGACGTAAACTTGACGTCATTATAACATCTTTAAACGACCATTTTTCCACTATTTATTTTTGTCGTAGGAAAGACGTAAAAACGATGTCATTATAACGTCGTTCAAAGACCATTTTTCAGAATGTATTATTGTCGTATAGAAGACATGGTAAAGACGTCTTTATAATGTCGTTTAAAGACCATTTTTGCCATACGGGTTTATGTCGTATCAATAACGCTATAAAGACGTAAGTTTGACGTCTTTTCAAGACCAATTTTTTGCCATCATTTTTTGTCGTATGGACGACCTCTTTACTACGTCATTTTGACGTCTTTCAAAGACCAGTTTTTCCAATTATTTTGTATCGTATAAAAGACGTTACAACAACGTCTTTATTACGTCTTTCAAAGACCTTTTTTTAAACTATTTATTTTGTCATAAAAACGTCTTAAAATTGACGTCTTTATGATGTCGTTTAAAGACTATTTTTGCCATTATGGTTTGTGTCGTACGACGACGTTAATACGACGTCATTATGATGTGTTTTCAAGACTAGTTTTTTGCCATCATTTAATGTCGTATGGACGACCTTTTTACAACGTCATTGTGACGTCTTTCAAAGACCATTTTTTCCAATGCTTTTTCGTCATATTAAGGATGTAAGAACGACGTCATTATCACATCAATAAAAGATCATTTTTAAGTATTTATTTTGTAGTATAAAAGACGTTATAATGACGTCTTTATGATGTCTTTGAAAGGACCATTTTTACCATTAAGGTTTGTGTCGTACGGACAACGTTTTAAGACGTCATGTTTACGTCTTTTTAAGACTATTTTTGCCATCATTTTTTGTCGTATGGACGCCCTTTTTACGACGTTAATGTGACGTCTTTCAAAGACCACATTCCAATTGTTTTTTGTCGTATGGAAGGACGTAAAAATGACGTTAATATTACGTCATTTAAAGATCACCTTTTCAGTATTTATTTTTGTCGTATAGAAGACGTAACAACGACGTCTTTATGATGTCTTTGAAAGACCATTTTTGCAATTAAGGTTTGTGTCCTACGGACAACATTATTAAGACGTCATTTTGACGTCTTTTCAAGACTATTTTTGCCATCATTTTTTGTCGTATGGACGACCACTTTACGACGTCATTTTGAAGTCTTTTCAAGACTAGTTTTTTGCCATCATTTTTTGTCGTATGGACGACCTTTTTACTACGTCATTTTGACGTCTTTCGAAGACCATTTTTTTCACTATTTATTTTGTCATAAAAACGTCTTAAAATTGACGTCTTCATGATGTCTTTTAAAGACCATTTTTGCCATTATGGTTAGTGTCGTACGACGACGTTAATATGACGTCATTATGATGTGTTTTCAAGACTAGTTTTTGCCATCATATAATGTCGTATGGACGACCTTTTTACAACGTCATTGTGACGTCTTTCAAAGACCATTTTTTTTCCAATGGTTTTTTGTCATATTAAGGATGTAAAAACGACGTCATTATCACGTCATTAAAAGATCATTTTTAAGTATTTATTTTGTAGTATAAAAGGCTTTATAATGACGTCTTTATAATGTCTTTGAAAGGACCATTTTTGCCATTAAGGTTTGTGTCGTACGCACGACAATATTAAGACGTCATTATGACGTCTTTGCAAGACTAGTTTTTGCCATCATTTTTTGTCGTATGAACGACCTCATTACGACGTCATTGTGACGTCTTTTAAAAGCCATTTTTTCCAATTATTTTTTGTCGTATAGACGACGTTATTACAACGTGATTATGACGTCTTTCAAACACATTTAAACAATTATTTTTGGCGTATGGACAACCTTTTTATGACGTCAATAAGACGTCTTTATGTCGTCTAAATGGCGTAATTTATGGTACAAATTGACGTCTTCAAGACGTCGTAAAGACGCCTTTTCGGAAAAAGATACGTCATTATCACGTCAAAATATGACGTCTATATGACGGTAAACGCGGGTGCAAAATCTTCACTTTTTGACGTGAATTTACGACGTCTTAAAGACGAAGTACACAAGGTAGAAATGACGTCAAATCCAGACGTAAAAATCACGTCTTCTATTGACCAATAAGACGTCTTTATGTCGTCTAAATGGCGTAATTTATGGTACAAATTGACGTCTTCAAGACGTCGTAAAGACGCCTTTTCGGAAAAGATACGTCATTATCACGTAAAAATATGACGTCTATATGACGGTAAACGCGGGTGCAAAATCTTCACTTTTTGACGTGAATTTACGACGTCTTAAAGACGACGTACACAAGGTGGAAATGACGTCAAATCCAGACGTAAAAATCACGTCTTATATTGACCAATAAGACGTCTTTATGTCGTCTAAATGGCGTAATTTATGGTACAAATTGACGTCTTCAAGACGTCGTAAAGACGCCTTTTCGGGGAAAAAAAACGTCATTTTCACTTCAAAATATCACGTCTATATGACGGTAAACGCGGGTGCAAAATCTTCACTTTTTGACATGAATTTACGACGTCTTAAAGACGACGTACACAAGGTGGAAATGACGTCAAATCCAGAGGTAAAAATTACGTCTTATATTGACCAATAAGACATCTTTATGTCGTCTAAATGGCGTATTTTATGGTACAAATTGACGTCTTCAAGACGTCTTCAAGACGCCTTTTCGGAAAAAATACGTCATTTTCACGTCAAAATATCACGTCTATATGACGGTAAACGCGGGTGCAAAATCTTCACTTTTTGACGTGAATTTACGACGTCTTAAAGACGACGTACACAAGGTGGAAATGACGTCAAATCCAGACGTAAAAATCACGTCTTATATTGACCAATAAGACATCTAAGTATATAATTGCAAAATCTTCCCCGTGGGAGGGGGATACCCCCTCCCAAACCCTTCCCCTCTGGCTCTGCCCAAGCCCTCGGTCGCTTCGCTCCCTCGGGATTCATTATTGGCTGTAGGCCATGTTGTTGGATCATACATAAGCCATATATGGTTTATGTTGGAACTGTGTATGACACTAAATACAATATTTATGTGGGAGTGGTGCATATTTATTAGTGCGTCAATTATTTGCTTTCTTCGTGAAAAATATATCAAATCATAACACGCTTTCCCAGATGCAGTTAATCTTAAGCCCGAATTTCCTATCTAGGTATGCACCAGATTGCACAATTTCAAATCCATAAATGCAAAATCTTTGTTACCGTGGGAGGGGGATAATTATGGTTTATGTTGTGTTGTGTGTGTGTGTTTTGGGGTACATATTTATTAGTGTGTCAATTATTTGTTTTCTACGTGAAAAATATATTAAAACTTTCTGGTCGATCAAATCACGCTTTCCCAAATACAGCCGAATTTCCTATCTAGGTATGCATCAGATTGCACAATTTCAAGTCCAAAAATGCAAAAACTCCCTACCGTGGGAGGGGGGACACCCCCCTCCCACACCCTCCCCCCGCTCAGTCGCTTCGCTCCCTCGCAATGTCTCACTCTCACCTCTGGCTCAAACTTGGCAACCCAGAGTGTGGTTGGGCATGAGCCCCGATACACACAAAAATTGTGAGCCCCCTTGGGGTTTTGCCCCCCCCCCCCAATCAAAAACTGCTTCCGGCGCGCCTGCCTCTGACCTAGTATAACAAATATGCAATTTAGCTGATTATCTGTATAATGCTAATATAACAAATTTTCGATGTTGCCAAGGTAACATTGCTAAATTATATAAAGAAACCTTTAAGCACATGAGAAAAAACAAACAAATATTGGACTGTCTACAACCTATTATCGCCTACAGGAATAATTCATCATCGATTATAAACGATAGTATCAAAGTGGAAATAACCCAATGATGCCAGGGTGGTAATATTGCTAGATTTCCTAAAGAATCCCTTTAGAATATGAGTAAAAACAAACAAACAAATATTGGACTTATGAAAGTCTACAACATATAGGATCGCCTACATGAATAATTCATGATCGATTATAAACGATCGTATCAAAGTGGAAATAACCCAATGATCCCAAGGTGGTAGTATTGCTAAATTTTCTAAAGAAACATTATAGAACATGAATAACAAAAGAAAATACAGTAGGACTTATGATT
>JBAMJV010010665.1:15000-28327 GCA_037951105.1 Echinarachnius parma | reverse complement strand
AACATTGTATTAAGCGCTATATAAATGTTGTATATTATTATTATTGATACCTTGAACGTTAGAGGGCTCTTCAGCAACATTCAATACTTGGAAGGTGAACTGGCGACTACTGACATTACGTGCATACAAGAACACTGGCTTAAAGAGTGCAACACAGAGGTCCTGGGTGAGATTAGAGACAATCACTATGTATTCTCAACATCTGCTGACAGTGGTGCTTCTTCACTTGACTCTGCTTTCTAGCTCACTGGAAGAGAACAAGAGGGCCTTGCCACTTTCATACGAAAATCCTTGGGACACAAAACAAGTCGCTCTAGAATATTTCAGCGGAAATGTATTTTTTGTTTGTGTAATTTATTTTTATCGGCACTAACTTTGACTAGCATTGTGCTATTTTGTTAGCCACTTTTGTCAATTCTTCAATTGTATTATTAGTTTCAAGATGTTTTATTAATCTGTGCTATGAACATATATATATATTCATTGTAAAATGTAAATATTGAACTGATCATTATTATTATTGACAATAAACAAATTTCATTTTTAAATATTTCATTTCACTTGTGACTAAAACACCACTTCCAGACACCAACAGGCGGATTATCATTGCAAACTGCTACCTCCCTTAGTCCTCTTTGGACTCTGCTCTTTCTGAATATCAGGAGTGCCTGGCGATGCTTTATCAGCTTATCTCCTCTGCCGACACCTCTCATCTTAATCTGATTGTGGGTGACTTCAATGCTGACCTAATATTACTTAACTACTATTAACCCTAACCAGGCCGGGGGGGGGTGGAATCCACCCCCCCCTCGACTTTTCGCGCGATAATTCCGCAACGCGCGCAGGTTTTGCCGCGCGACTTCATGAGTTTTTTCGGGGAAGTCTTGCGCAACTTTTGTGACCAAATTTGCGATGACCGGATATACCGTTCTAAAGTCACGTGACCTTTTGTAAGTGAGCGTCGGCCCGAAAATCGCTAAATTTTGTGATTTGTGTACAAATCCTATGGAAATTGAGTATTTCCTAGAATAGACAAAACCTTCATTATTTTTCAATCTAATCACTGCAATCATTTAATTTTGGGCTAAAAATTGTTGAATAATGGTTAATAATTTATTCCATCGAAAAAAACAATAAAAAACAAAAGTAAAAAAACAAAGAAATACATAAGAAATTCCAAAAACAAAGAAATACATAAGGACTTTTTCGGCTGTCGCAATTTTTAATGTTGAAAACCTTTTAATTAGGTAATAAAGAATATTCATGCACAAAATTAGCATATTCTGAGCCATATTAAGTGATTTATAGACAAAAAGAGGATTTTTGCATAAATTTGCATAATTAAGTAGAAATTAATTTTTTTCAAAAAAATAACAACGCAATCTTGTAGATTATGTCGTAAACTATCTGTGTGCCAAATTTTGCGGCGGCCGCGCGTTCGGCGGCCGAGATCTCAGGGGGGGGTGGAATCCACCCCCCCCCCCGGCTATAGCATAGCCAAAATAACCCGGCCTGGTTAGGGTTAAGCTGTGTCAGTCTCCTTCGTAACTTCATGAATGAATGAACGACGCTCATGACGAGTATTACAGAATTTCATAGTCAGCCTAGTGAGTTCACCTACAAGTCGGACAATGGCAAGAAGAAGTCGAACATTGATGGTTTTCCAGACACCAACAAACAGAATATAATTGCAAACTGATACCTCTCCTCGTCCTCTTCAGCCTCTGCGGTTTCTGAATATCAGGAGTGCCTGGCAATCCTTTATCCGCTATTATCTCCTCTGCCGACAACTCTAATCTTAATCCAATTGTGGGTGACTTCAATTGTGACCTGATAAACTTAAATACTTTGTAACTTCATGAATGAATGAATGAAGCTCATGACGAGCACTACCGAACTTCATCGCCAACCTAGGGAGTTAACCTACAAGTCGGACGATGGCAAGAAGAAGTTGAACATTGATGGTTTCCTAGTCAAGGTTCAAAGGTTGCCATACTTCACCAATCTAGACACTAAAGAAGAACACCCTCTCAACATTTCTGACCACAGACTTGTCTGTACAACTTGGCGATTAACTACAAGTTTACCTCAAAGCTACCCCAAATCAACTCCGGAAAACTGTATCAGGCGACTGGACTATAGAGGTCTATGGAGAAAACATGTTATAGCCAAATCAATCAGCCCTGAATGGGTTAACTGTATGGACATTACAAGACTAGGGAGGGACGGTCTTGGAAATACCTGTTTGATTTCTAGCTGGCCCGACTCCAGCTGCCAGGTCAGGGTGGTCCAGAGGAGCAGCATGTTGTGGCAGAGGAAAGGACGTATGTCACTCGACATCTCACACAGTATGTCACTAAAAACAAAACAAAAACAAAACATATTTATCAATATTACAAAGCTAACAATTATCACACGCCCCCTGGCATTAGCTTCGGGCCACCAAATTTTATTGGCGCTAAATTCCACAGAACAGAATGTGTTATGTTTTTCTTGGTTTGAGGCTGCCAGATGTAGGTTTCAGGCCACTAGAATTGAACAAATCTTGTTTGTACTTGCCCCGACAAGGCAAAACAGTTAATTGCTAGTTTTGATATACATGTATTATTAAATTGTGGCATCACCTGCCATCTCACAGAGTATGTAACTGAAATAAAATTTTAAAACTCAACTTTTTCATGAAATATTGTTACTGATCAATAGTATCAACAAACTGTTACAAAGAAAATGTTGCATATATATCCCAATCTCTCATAATTTGTCACTGAAACAAAAAGTGAACAAATAACACTGCAAATATATGTAAATTAATAAGTCAATTAGATATGGCTATCTGTAAAATATAATATATATGCAAGCCTGGTAAATTTACTATACACATACTTACCATAAGGCCGCTTGGAGGAGATAACAGTTGCTGACGTGGTAGACCTCTATGCTCTGTGCATGTGCAGACATGATCTTCAGTTCAGCATGTTCCTGAAATAATACAAATATTCACATAATCATAGCAAAGCGAAACAAAAGTACATGTAACAGTCGATGTTCAGGCCAAATTTTCATAACAGACTTCATAACATAGCACTAGATTTTAAGGGTTATTGTCCCCTGGAATGATGTTTATTTTGCTTGACTTGCAAGGTAGAATACACAATTTTAGATTATCAAGGGAGCTTTTATAGGATACATATATTCTTACCCATATTTTTTATTAAACACATACCTAGAACAATTTTCAAGATCACAATAGATTTCACAACAGTTTTCAGATGAAATATTGTGTTGAAATCTAAGCAGGTTCCATAGTGCTGTGGCCATGCATAATTAATAATTTTTCACTTCTATGCCAGCTAATATATGAAAGTAATTTTTCTGTTAATGCTGGGTGTAATCAGCAAAAAGTTAAGCTCCTTTGTAAATAATTAGAATTTATTTTCTTAGGATTAAAATTACAGGAAACAAACCTCAAAATTCTCTGATGTTCCAACATCAATGGCAAAATGTTTCACTTTAATCGGGGTGTCCAGAAAGACATCATCATCGTCAAAACTTCTGTTGTTTATCTGCATCAATTCTAGGGGGGATGCAAACACAAACAAAATCTTTAAATATCTTTGATTGTTGGTTGTTTTTCACAGGCACATTCAATCAATGATGATTATTTACATCTAGGACCGCCCTTTATCCTGACAATCCAATATACGCAGCCAAGATTAGAATCGGGCGGATTAGAGCAGAAGAGCAGAGCTGTGACCACTAGACCAAAACAACCGCTGAAAAGCCTTCACTTGTTTCCCTTACTATGAAATCCCATGCCCATCCAGTAGGTCCCAAAAAGCTGCACGTTTGATTCTTGTCTTGTCCATCACTATATAAGGTATTAATCATGTATCCTGATAATTTCTTTTATACAAGTTCAAAACATAATTTGGGTTAAAATAATTCACCATTCATAATAACTTCTTTAAAAAATTGAGTACCCTTGGAATGAATTAACAAATGAATGACTGAATGAACCAATGAACTAATGTATTTTGTATTAATTTTGTTCTCTCCATATATCGATCCAATATCAATGTACCATACAGAATCAGGTCGAATTAATAGTTGGACATGCCCCCCAAAAAGTGGACAATACCGCCATTTTCAAACAAACCTGCCAAAAGCCGAACAAGGTCGTTGAAGATTCCATAGAAGCTGTTGACTTCCTTGAACTTGATGAGCTGGAGTAGGGAAATGACAATCTGCAGCGTCTGCTCCCAGATGGATCGACATCCCTCTTCCGCGAGCAGTTGGAACAAATGACCGAGCAGCCATCTATTCATCTCTACAGTGGGAGAAAAACAATTCAGAAATATTTTGTATTAGAAGATTTTGCATGATCAAGACACTTGATTATAGAAATTGGAGTAGGGAGTGATAATATGTAGTCTGCTCGCGGATGAATCGACATCCTTCTTCCACGAATAGTTAGAACAAATATCAGAGCAGCCATCTATTCATCTCTACAGTGGGAGAAAAACAATTCAGAAATATTTTGTATTAAAAGATTTTGCATGACCAATGAAATTGGAGTAGGGGGTGATAATGTGTACTGTTCGCTCGAGGATGGAGCAACATCCGTCTTCCAGGACCAGTTGGAACAACTGTCCGAGCAACCATCTTTTTATCTCTGGAATGGGAGAAAAGAGATGAAGAAATATTTTGTACTGATTTTTTTAGGATTGATGTATAATGCTTGATGTTTAAAAGAATGAATTGAATTTGAATACTGTGGGTTTTTTTCTACACTTACTTTCAGCCGCGTAGATGTCGGTGCGAGCTGACTTGTCCGTGTCTTTGCCGCCAGAGCTCTGGGCAGCCAGGTCGTCGTTGGGAGGGTCCGATCCAACAAAAATGAGCGGCTTCTCATTGACGCAGTACTGAATGAAGTTGAGGGCTACCATGCAGTGCTGGCCTGCGGACGCTGGCGAGTCGGCTGCAAGCTCATTACAAACTGGGGGGAAAAAATCAAGATTTGACAATATTACAATGAGAGTACTATAAAGCGCACAAGCATACAAGTAATCATTCTTGGGAAGAGGTCATCTGGGGCTTGTTTCATAAAGCTTTTGCAATTGTTGTAAGTGTCCAATTATTGTAACTACTATGGCAACAGCCAATCAGCATCAAGCATTTACGCTGTTGCCATGGTAGTTATAATATAATTCGACACTTATAACAATTGCAACAGTTTTATGAAACAGGCCCCAGATGACCTAGTGGTCAGAGCTCTGGACTTTGCACTAATGATCTCTCGGATGGTGATGATAGAGAGCAGTTCAAGACTAGAATAATCTAAATTGATTACACGCAATAACCAACCAACCAACCATACAAGGTACATCATGACACAAGTACATTAACTTTTAGAGTTATTGAAAAGTTGTCTTCTGAACAGTTATTTTGTTGCCTGATCGGGCAAGCAAACTAGACAATTTATGAAGTTGTACTTGCCTTACATCATTTTTTACTTGCCCCGGGCAAGCGGGAAAGTGCTCGTGTCAAGCCCTGTATAAATACTCGACATGGTGCTATCACAGACCAACTGTTTATCTACTTCACCATGGAAACCGATACTTACAACATCCAATCATTCAATGTTAAAATTATCATTACAAAGGGGTTAACTTCTAGCAATCAATCAATACCTTCATCGAGGTCCGACAGGAAACCTGCCGTCACTCTGCAGATGTTCTTCCTGTAAATCTTGATCAGCTTGTACTGCTGCTGTGAAGAGGATCTGTCAAGGAGATAGAGAGCATACATGAAAATTCAACCCATCACATTTAACCTGTTCTATACTAAATGTTGCAATTCCCATTGAGTTAATACAGGACCCACTTGGCTCCTGTAGGCAAAGAAATATGTGTCATAAAGTGGGTCCGACATCAGCATGGCATAAGATTTAACTTTTAGACCAACTTTTTTAAACTAATAAACCAGACAGAGTCCCAACTGTTCTCTTCATCACTGAAAACATATTTTATGGAATTTTTCAAGTCAAATAATGGCATTTTTATCAATTTTTAATCAGAAGTTATCATGTTCCCTACCTGTGAAGTGGCATAATTTATTTTGTTCCTCTCTACAACTTTTTTGCCCAAAGGCGGTAGCTTGATTTGACACATTGAGTACGACAACCTGGCGTGTTATGTACAGTAGCCTACATGAAGCTAGAATTGGGCAAAACCGCTGTGCACAAGAGAACCTGCATTCCCACAGCCCTGTTGTAAACAGCCTAAACAGGTCAAGGTGAAAAAATGCCTCTAGGAATCAACCTTACATTTGACTTCACGATTAGGTTTAAAACCCCTTCAGAGCTGGTCCCGAAAATACTCGGGAAGAGGTCTAGATAGAGAATACATGTTATAGCAATTATAGACAGATCGATTTTGCTGCAAAATCAATCTGTTTTGTATCGTTATTCTTAACTCCTTGAATGCCAATCTTGCAATTTTGCAAGTAACAATACACACAAATGCCATAGAGCATTAAAATCCCTGGCACACAAAGTGTTATGCGTTGAAGATTCTTATTGTGTCCAAGTAGATTCTTCACATTCTGCCTATGTTAACCTTGTCCATTGATTTACATTTTACTACACTTGCCTTTATAGTGGACAAGCAGTTTTCAGCAGTTTTTTACATTTATTAACCTTGTCTATGTCAAACTCGCAGATCTATGTTGATTATTGGCTTAGTCAAGGGACCATTTTTGTCCATGGCTTAGTCGAGAGACCATTTTCATTCCTGTGTTTTATATTGTTTGTTTTTTTACCCAAATAAGTTGACATTTGGCCAAGTCGAAGCTTTACTGAAGTCTCAATGGATTCAACAATGCAAGGTGTCTGTAACTCTGTATTTACGTCTCATCATAATCACGTTGAAAGTGGTTAATTCAAAGCCTTTCTTTAGGCTTAATTATAAATGCAACTCATGCAAGGTGCCTGTATACGGTTACGTCTCATTAGGGACTTTAAGATGGCATGTTCTCTAGTGGATTGGTACAGGAACATGTCACGATTAAGCCCCACCCCCATGTCCACCCATTGTTCAATTAACCGTCTGGATTTGACAAATTTGGCATTGGAACTCAACTGAGACGGTTGACCGAACAATGAGTGAATGGGGGCGGGGGACCTACCTTTGTTATAATGTGCGTACAAGTCCACTAGTGAACTTGCAAATCAAAAAGTCCCTTATAAATGTGTCTCATTACTTACATCTGCATGTTGCGCAGTTGGCTGACCTCGTCCGTCAGATCCCCCAGCACATGGTGGGCTGCCCCATCCTGCTGGCCCGCGCCTGCCATGGCAACCAAATGCACCGAAACGACCTTCCTCCTTCACTTGGATGCCAGATGTGACCTAGATTAAAAGTCAAATTACGCATCTTACTAATTACTAGATTTACTAAATACTAGCATATGGTGGGCTGCCACATCCCGATGGCCTGAGCCCGCCATGGCACCCAATTGATGCAACATGACCTCTGACCTTTACAAGGATGCCAGATCTCCAACTCAACTACCTGATGTAAAGACAAATTATGCATCTAGGGTAGAACTTTGAATGACGAGCATATGGTGGGCTGCCCCATGCACTGCAGTTAACCCTGTGACTTGCCGGGGTAGGGCTGCTGGCCCGAGGCTGTCATTGCAACCAAACTAACCAACATGACCTCTGACCTTCACAAGGATGCCAGATCTCCAACTCAACTAGCTGAATGTAAGGACAATCTAGGGTAGAAGTAGAACGTCTAGAATTAATGCCTCTCTTTGCCTTCCTTTACACATCTGCGAGCTCAGGTAATACAGTGTATGCTACAAAATTGTTGAGACTATCACACAGCAGGATAACAAGTGCCGGTATTTCCGTCTTTTTTGCCCATCAAAACCAAATTCGGCAAATAACTATGCTATGGAATAGTATTTTAAAGGGTACCACCACCCAGGCATGTGAGTGAGGTAAGAAAAAAAAAGAGGAAAGTCGCGGCATAATTCCACAAGTTTGCAGGAAGTGCACATTGCGAGCACAAAGTCCATCGCCTAGGGTCCAGGCCTTGATGTTTTTGTATTCTCGACCCATTTTTCATAATTCTTCCAAAATTACTAGGCAAGATTTGGTCCGATTTACGTTTAAATGTTGTCTCTATACATTTAATAAAGTAAAGTTGTTTTTTTTACATTAAAAAAAAACGCGGAATTCCACGTTTTTTATATTTCAAAAACACGGAATTTCGCGGAAACGCGAAAGTCTCACATGCCTGGTAACTCACCACCCAAAAACAATATTCTTATAAATGAAAGGTAACATCTTTAGTAGTCCATTCCATCAACAAGTTCAGAAAATATATAATTGGAAAACGCATTACCATACTACAACGAACATGTGTATATGGGTCTGCATGAACGATGACTACGAGTCCAGAGCGAACGAATCGTCCGGGATTCTATGGTCTCCAAACGTACTTGTGAATGGAATTGGCGCACTCGCAAATGTTTGGCGCGTACGAAACCAGGAAATAATACAGGTTCTGTTAGCGGTTTTCATTAATTGCATTGTTTATGAATTACACAACCCTAAGTTGCAAAATGTTGGGTATCTATTTGATATCACAAAACGGTACCAAAACTTATGATTATGTGTTGTTCTTTGCCTGGTGGTCCCCTTTAAGATAAAAGTACAATGCATTGTATCACAAAAAAATTGGGTTAAGAAGGGAATTCTCCATACAATATTAATGTTAAATATTGTTTACTTTTTATTTTAAATATTGTTTAGATCGGCCACAAAGAATTGGAACGTAATATTATTTGAGAAAAAAAAATGATGAATGTTTAAAGGAGGGGGGTAATCCCGGCTTTGATTCAGGTTTATAGCTTTAAATATGTGCCTTTATTGATATACCACACTCTTTTTTTCAAAGAAATCCTTAAGTTGGGAAAAAAAGGTAAATTTCATGCAACTTTTTTGCTTTATTACGCATCGGCGTTCCATGCTCCTAAAAAAAGCCATTTATAGCAGAGCGGGAATGTGCGCACGTGTCACCCGATTCATGACATCACATGCAGACCGCAACGCGGAGGAATGTGCATTGTTTACATGCAGAGCCTATGACTTGCTTGTAAAACAAACTCGTTTTTGCTTGTAAATTGAGGTTTTACTGAAAATGCTTAAGAATTGCTAAGAAATGAATTGTAGCAGGATGCAGCTACACATCTGAGTGTATATCGTCCATGATATAAACCTGAACAAATGTTTGCAAATATTGAAACAAATGGAAATAATATCTCTGTGTCAACGTGAGTATTGCACTCAGCGTGTACGTCTATGACCGAGCTAAACTGCGATTGCCTTCAGGTGACGTCACAAAGATGACGTCATTTTTTGTTCGCCCGGGACTCAGTTTTTTTACGGGGGTTCCGAAAGTGAATTTACAAGTTGATTTTTTTATTTTACCGGGTTTTCCCACAAGGAAAATATGTTTGTATTAGTAATCTTCATGAAAATCTACCTTAGATACAGTAAAAACCAATTTTGAGGCAGTTTTCTTGTCACCATACCTTTAATCTTCTCCTTCTTCCTCCACTATTTTGGAGATAAGCGGCATGGGCGTGGCGAGTCCCACACATGGTTACATGTTACATGTCTCACATTCTTCTTAACTACTGAACTGCATGCTTTTTGCAACTTCAATTCAGTAATTTGTATCCAGGCAATCCAATAACTTCATAAGTTTCTGAAAGTGATTTTTGAGACAGGTGTAGACCCTTTGCCATATCGTGTGATATGGACTCATAGCCAATGTACATTAGGCATTACGGCAAAAAAAAAAAAACCTTAATATGTGAAATACCCATCACTACGATATACCATACTCACGTAATATGATGCAACAAAAGATGGAAGCATTGAAATCAAGTCTTTTATCACCTGAAACAATCCAAAAAGTGTTTTTTCCTGTCGAAATGAAGTCCATAAAATCCACTGAAATTCCCGTGTGTATGTAATACACGAGTTGACTATCGGAAACTCAATTTTTGATGTCGTACGCAGATGGCGCTATATATTTTCACGTATCGATAATTCGTGGTGGCGATAAAAAAAAAAAAAACTTGAGTTTCTAAATTGTGGAGACCTCGACTAGCCTCGATAATCAATGAGTTTTATATTTATTTTGCATTGCCTTTCTCAATACGCCATGCCTAAATACCTTGGAATGTCATGATCGGTAACAGGGTGCCACACCTATCTTTATTTAGGACGAAGACAATTTGGGCAAGTATTTTCTCGGTTTGATTACCGAGATGAGACATGAATAATGGGCTTCATGGATTTGGTAAATTGATTGCGGCTTGAACAAAAACTAACGTGGTGTAATCGGAGTAGAACCGATATCGGTATTGAATGCGTGTATTATATCGCGAAGACGTTGTTTACATTGCCATTCTACAGGTCGGTGTGTTGGAAATACTCAGTAGACGAAGAGAAGGTGAGCATAAAGTTCGTTTTTTCTGTTATTTACAAATAATGAAGGGACCTAAAACATGGTCTAAATTTGCTATTGTAGTGTATACACAAGACTGTGTGAGAATGCGGGGCGAAACAATCAGTATTAAATATCAAATTTGGATGTCTTTTAAAAAATGTTCGCAAGTCAAAAAAGACCTATCGGTATTACACAGTAGTAACGCAAGGGGCTTACGCAGTAAGCCCCTTGACTTGCAGGGGTGTTTTTGAGACTTAGTTTAGTCGTATACTAATACTAAATTGTTATAATTTATAAAGTCATCAAATTCTTCTGAATCATGATGTGTAATAATGCCAAATAACAAAGTACTTGTAAGAAAAATGGGGAAGCTTCAAGTTCAAGATCATTTATTTGCTATTTGGTTGTATTTGATAAAATAAAAGACAAAGAATCTAAAGCCCGGCGCAGACAGAGCCGACTCGACCCGATCCGACTGGTTTTCAGTCAGGCTAGACTAGAGTCAGTTTCGCTCAGTCGGAGCCGATCCAACATGTTGAATCGGCCTCGAATGAACTCCGACTGGCACTTGACTGGAAAAATCGGAGTCCTGAGGCAGCGCATACGGAGTTAATCAGGCTGAAAACCAGTCGGATCGGGTCGAGTCGGCTCTGTCTGCACCGGGCATGAGACTTTAAACTCAATTGTCATGACCATGTAAAGTCCAACTCAAAGTCAAAGACTAGTCACTAGACATAGACCATAGTCGTTAATCATTTAATCATTGGTTCATCCATTCGGTTTATCTTAATATCAATCATCCATCAAACATAAGATTATAAGATTAACAAGTTGGGGCAGGGTCATAATTTACATTACAAGTGCAGTAACTGTTTTGCGGTAACGGAATAAAATTAACATTAATGAGCGTTACCGAAATCGGACACGTATAACGTAAATTCATGTAGACCCGTGTCCGATTTCGGACACGTTTAAACGTCAGGCATTTCGTCTTATATCGACTTACAATTACTCACCAAGTTCAAATTTCAACGCGGAATAACTGTGATACG
Source organism: Echinarachnius parma (assembly GCA_037951105.1). NCBI lineage: Eukaryota > Metazoa > Echinodermata > Echinoidea > Clypeasteroida > Echinarachniidae > Echinarachnius > Echinarachnius parma. Next base: position 16,743 of record JBAMJV010010665.1, on the reverse strand, counting down.
AACTATACCATGCTGTCTCAGAAATAAACATGTAGTTTTACTGAAGAATAGAATTGACACACGTGCTGGATTTCCTTGACTGGGCTGAGTTGGTGCCAAAATCGGTGTTGAAGTTTAGCGCGCTGCTGATGAAAACAAACTAGCCTTGTTTCAAGGCGCAGCTCTGCGCTTGCTAGCTGCTGCGGCTACGCTACGCGTGGCTGCCAGCGATGTCAAATAGAAGGATGTTGCCCCCTAATCCCCATCCAAAAACCGAGGTTCCAAAACCAAACCAAACCTACTTACGATAAATCCATTAAAAAACAATTAAAAACATAGAATGTGCCCATGCACAATAATGCGTGTGCCCCCTTCCCCCCCCCCCCCCTAATCAGTCCATTGCCATACGATCGATGTACGTAAAATGACGTACTTCCAAATAATGTTCCCCCCTCTTCGAAAGCCCCGAGAGAAGATCCATGGCGCTTCCCTTTTCCCATCCCACCACACCCCTTTTAATTCCTGTGTGACAACTAATGTAATGTAAATTATGTTTATATAATTATTATTCGTCCCGTGTAATTTATACAAAACAACAACAACCGTGGGATGTAACCCACTCCGCTCTACGGGGGTTTCCAAAACTACATGGAGTGTGCCCCATTCACGTACCCCCCCCCCCCTCCCCACCCACAATAAGTCCAACCACGCTACGCCACTGCTACTATGTAGGTGTATTCGTCCCGTGCGACGTATAGACGTATTCTCTCGGTGTATCTCCAAATACATAGAGTGTGCCCCCAATAATTGGCATGCCCCCCCCCCCCCCCCATCCCCCTCCTCCGTCGCAGAGCGAAAAGACGCTACTAGTCTGCTGTTATGAAGGTGTACTAGTATTCGTCCCGTGCGACGTATGGACGTAACCCATTCTGCTCCATCGGTGTTCCGCTCCTGTGGTCTCGGTAGGGCACCCTCTTTCGGTTTCGGTGATGCGCACGGATTGATGCGGATGTTCCGTCTCGACTCTGCGAAATGTGCCCGCAAGACGAAAGAGACCAAAACAAATCATGGAATAATGACTTTCGAGGAAAACATTGTTGGCATGCATGATGGCAGAACCATTATGACCTACATATTGATTATAGTTGAATAAACTCATAAACAAGCATAATTATAAATTGATCGCACTTCAGCTGGATACTTAGTTTTGGAAGAAGATTTGCCTTTATGATACATTGACATTATTTGGGGGGATCGATGTGCAGCTTTAAAGCCTCATGTGTTTTGTTAACATAACGGTTGACTTCTTTCATAATCTGACGGATTATTCTATATGTTTTGTCCAGCAAGTTGTGTAATGCTTGCAAACTGGCATGACTGGCAAGTCAAAACATAATTCCGACTTCGAGCTATGATAGGTAGGAAAGTCTCACAAATATACCATCACGCTCGATGTCGTACCCGATTTCAATGATGGATTCGATGTCGACATCGAAATCGTACGGACAGGAACAGGATATTAATGACTCGACCCCGGTGGTGATGAGGAACGGCGGACCAGACTTCGTGGCATCGCGCGCCTACAGTATCCCCATCGCGGAGGGCTTCGATGTGAAGGGGTTCACCAGGGCGTTCAGCCTCACGGAGGGTGTGCGGGTGCATCTATCAACGAGTCGTCTCAAGGTATTAATCATTACATTATCATATTTGCACTCGAAAACAAGAACATAACTATTGATGATTATTTATTCAAACAGAATCGAT
>JBAMJV010010665.1:7500-12500 GCA_037951105.1 Echinarachnius parma | reverse complement strand
CTGTTTAATTGGTAAGCCATGATTATTCTGGTAAATTCATGTAATTTGTGGGCAAAACCGTGCCATTTTGCAGCAACTAAGTATATTGAACGCCCTTTTTCCCTTGTTAGGTGAATTGTGAAGGATGATAATTCAGGCCAGAAGATCTCAGCCCTCCTGGCCAAAAAAAATGTGCCCGTACGCCTATAGAGTACCGACGTGTGACGTCAGAGCTATTCATCGCCATGAGTGATGGTTCTAAACAATGTCAGGCAAGTCATGAATTGGTGATCTAGCGGCTGCTAAGAAGGCAATCGTCCGGCTCCAACCCACTACTAAATGCCAGTATGAAAGGAAAAGTTGTTTAGAACCATTACTATGCCATAACAAAAGCATGTGACGTCACTACTTCGGTACTCTATGCTTTGATATAGTAATTGGCGTAGTAAAAAATTGTTTGTAACTGTACAGTAGCGATCATATACTTTGAAGGGGTAGTTCAGTTTTGGTATAAACCGAACACAAAAAGTAACTTCACCCCTAAGCAATTGCCCATAATTTCATAACCAAGAATCGTTTCAAGATTTTGTCTTGCCAATGTATCCATATGGTAATTAGGAAAACAATGTGTAAAAATAAGAGGTAACCATTAATCCATGGTTGAGTGAGCACACATTACAGAAAAAATAGTCATAATTTTCAAAATTCGCAAAAGTATTATCATCATTACAAATTATTGAGAGTTGGAAAATTTAAAAATGCACTGTTTTACAATTGCAATTAATGCATTTTACCACATGTGCCATCAAAAAATCAAAAAATGAATAGAATATCAAACAGCATTGTTTCATAAACCATGATCAATGCATTCCGCCACATGTGCGGATTCACAACAATGTACAGGCACGCGCAATACCTTGTGACTTTTGAATTGGACCATTTTGTCTTTAATCTGTGCTCATTCAGCCATAAAGTAATAAATATCTCTCATTTTCGCACATATCGAACATAACAACTGTGCCAATATTGTGGTAAGATGACATCTTGAAACAATAATCGGTTATCAAATTATGGGCAATTGCTTAGGGGTGAAGTTACTTTTTGTGTTCGGTTTAGATAAACAGGCTTTTTACTTAGTCGTTTGTAATTTGCTATACCTTTCGAGCATGGTGGAGCTTTAACGATTAGTTTGTAGTGTTATTGTGCAGGTTTTAGTTACTAAAGCTCAGCCTTACCAAAACTGTACTTCCCCTCTATGTAGCAGTCACACCGCCAAACCGACACCAGACCGAACTAAAGTGCAACTTTCCGCTGTATCGGGCACCGACATAAGCCCGAATTGGGGTTAGCAGTCACAACAAAAGAGACCGATAATTCGGATACCACACCGACACCAAACCGACAGCACCCCGAACGTCACCGAAACGTCCCCGAATTGTTCGGTCTGGTGTCGGTTTGGGTTCGGTTTGGCGGTGTAACTGCTACATTAACATCGTCAAAATTGTCATTTATAGCGTTTTTAAAATATAACTTTTCATGTTTCTTTCCGCGGGGGAGAGGAGTAAAGGAAGGTAACGGGAAATTATGTGTGGGGTTGGTTAGCTAGCACGTTCCAAGGCTCGGTATATCCCTTTTAACCCATTGCCTACGTATGGTAACCTAGTGGGTATATGCATTGGGATTGCGAAAATCGTGTATTATAGTGAACAGGTTAAGATACCTCGGAATTGACGGAAAACCCCCCAACAACACATATTTTATTGATAATGATGCTGAGATGGAGGATTATAATGAAAACATCCGCGCTTTGGGAGCAGATAATAGCAATTTAATGATGATAGTACCGATAAACAAAAACAAGAACATCTATATCGGGGCACATGTTCCTAGCAACGCCCTTGATTTAATGTGCCGTCTCTCCAAATCAAAATCAAAATCATGTGTTCTAGATATCACGGTATAGTTATATATGTAAATGAGATGATGATTGTAATAAACCGGTTTCCTATAATTATACTGGATTTGGCAATCCTCGTTTAAACGTTTAAATGAAGTCACGGTGGCCGAGTATACCAAAATACCAAGAACGTGGCCGAGTTCCTCCGCCACTGGCAATGTATATCTTTTGATAATTCGTATGATCCTATACAGTATTAAAATCGTGTTTTGTTCTAATATACGGTAGTTTGATACGATATTTCCCCAGCTTTAGGTTTGACTGCATGTACACAGAGGATTTAATACTTGCCCTGTCCAGACCTTGCCTCTGCACACCGCCCCTTCCGTATGATTGACATTGCTTATACATCACTGCATGTATAATTTCCTTGTCTTGTCTGCCCAAATTATGAAAACCGATGAAGCATAAAATCAATAACTATATTACGTGGGAAGTAAGTATATTGGTGATGACTGAGAAAAAGCTATAATCTGCATTTGTATTTGACCTTATATATTCGAAGAGCCTGATTCTAAAACGCGCTAAATCCACCTTTTCAACTTCGGAGAAAAGCAGTTCTCTTTGTCCAATTTTGTACACATGACTTTAGGAATATTTTGAGTTTGATTGTGAATATTTTAAATATTTTGAATATTTTGATTTTGATTGTGTAATTTGTCCTAAAATTAAGATTTCTATTAAGATTTTTATTTTATAGAAAGTGGATTTAGCGCCTTTTGGAACTACGCGCTTCATTTCTTGGAAGAGTGGTGATCCATTAATAACGACCTACATCAACTTGAAAATATATATGAATTCATACAAAATATATGTATGTTATGTAGCCTAATTAAATTATTGCAAGGTTATTTCGTTGCGGAAAACATACGGAGCACCATCCGGAGTTAACCGGTCGCAACATTTGTATTTGCGGAACAGATTATGGCATGGGGTGTATTCTGAAAACAATTTATTGTATCTACATCATATCTACGTCACTAAAATATATTTTAGCAGATCGCTATTCCCTAAGTACAGTTTGGTATTTTAGTGACGTAGATACAATCAATTTTAACTTAGAATCGTTTTCAGAATACACCCCCTGATGACGCGTGTCTGTAAGTTTGTAAGTCTGTAGCGACCAGAGCAGCTCGGGCTAGTATGCTCCCACTGGGAGTTGATATGGTGCACAATATACTTGTGCGGGTTTGATCTTTACCTGATTACCAAGTAAGGTTGATAATAATGCTACTGCGCAGCTAGAAACACTGTATTAAGCGCTATACATTAAATATAATATTATCATAATTATTATTATGATTTTAAGATATGGGAGAAATTGTTAAAATGTGTCCGTTCATTTAGTGATAGAAGATTACAGGGTTAAAGTTGGGGTTAGGGTTACTTAGTAAAAATCCAATCTAATTTATATCGTAAATGCGAATATCGCATATGGCGGCTCAGGGAAGGGAGCATAGGGTTATATACAGTTTGGGCATGTATAGTACTAGGAGTAGTACTATCCATGGTTTGGGTAAGGGTTTATATCTGTGCCGCAATTAAAAAAACAAATATCGGAATCGGTCTATTATATGATTTAATTTCCGTCAGTTTGTGTCAGTGTGGGAGACCGATGAAGCACCATCCTGAGAGCGAGTGGGTTGAAGGAGGAGGAGACGGCATCATATGGCGGCTCAGGGACGGGATGTGGCGACCGGAAACGCACACCAAGAGATACAGGACAGATGCCTTCGGGGATCTGGAGTTCCAGGGTCCGTGGACAGCTACCAGGGCAAAGGTATAACCCAGTGGCCCGGGTCACTAAAAAAAACAGCTTCTAATTCGGGCTACCAGTTCATTGATCCTAAATTCCACTGCATGGCACAATTTGGGCAACCAAATAACGATGATTTGTGTTCCCCCAATCAGTCCGACCACGCTACTCAACTAAAGAAAAACAAAATTAAGCCAAATAGCAGTCATGGGAAACGCCCCGCTCACAAAAATAAAATGTACGCTTTTATCACCGACAATGTGAAATTTTTTTTTTTTTTTTTTTACTAATATAGGATTATAAAAGTTGGGCTAAGAAACCGCCTGAGAGATATATTGAGATATTTGCAATTTATACCCTAACCGTAGATGCTCGATCGATACTGCTCTTCTTCAAAATTGCATGTTCTATATTTAGAGTAGCAGGTCGTTGTTAGAAAATGATTATCAATGTATTGCTAAATAGTCAATCTATGTTTACGCGTCGGGTCCTTGAACTGCATTTTCATTTATTTTATTTATTAATTGTTTACAGAAAACTGCAAATATGATCCTAAATGCATTATTTTACATTCTTTTTACTGGCCAGTACGTGAGGGTCTGCCACGACACTCCCGAGGAGAATGTGCTCCACCTGCTCACGAACGTGTGGGGTCTCAAGGTCCCCAAGCTGCTGATCGAGGTGACGGGCGGCACCAAGGACTTCGTGCTCCAGCCCAAACTGAAGAGGATTTTCAGCCAGGGCATCATCAAGGTGGCGTGCTCCACCGATGCCTGGGTACTCACTGGTGGCACGCATTCAGGTGATTATGATGGTAATGATGATGATGACGATGATGATGATGATGGTGATGACGATGATGATGATGGTGATTACGATGGTAATGATGATGATGATGGTGATTATGATGATGATGATGATGATGGTGATTATGATGGTAATTATTATTATTATGATGATAATGATGATGATGATGATGATGATGATGATGGTGTGGATGATGATGATGATGATAACGATGACGATGATGGCGATGGTAATGATGATGACGATGATGGCGGCGAAGATAATGATGATGATGATGATGATGATGATGACGACGATGATGATGATAATGATGATAATATGGTGATGGAGAAATGTTGAGGAAGATGATGATCATGATGATGATAATGTTGATTCCGATGGCGATAATAAGGGGATGAATATGCTTCTCGTACATGCATGCGATCAAGGTGTGATGCGATACGTGGGGAAGGCGATCAGAGACCACACCCTTCGATCACGGCAGAAGATCACGGCCATCGG
>JBAMJV010010665.1:0-2500 GCA_037951105.1 Echinarachnius parma | reverse complement strand
ATTCCGGACCAGAATTATGAATTTAAACAACCTTAACTCACATCGATCCATGAATATAGTCAATGCTAAATTAATATTTATTGACAATTAATGCACGGCATTACACGTGTTTCAATTTAAACTCACATCGATCAAAAAGTACTTTTTTAAAATCAATAATGATATTCACGTAATGCACGTAATTGTTTGTTTATTTGTGTTTGTTGGATCGTTTGTTTGGCTTGTCTTTTTTTGTAACAATGTCATAAATCTTTTTTAAATACTACACATTACGATTTTTTAAATACAGAATGATGATGCAAAACAAACAGGCAGCAATCCAGTGCTCCATGCATGTCGTGGGGACTTGGGGACCAAATAAAAGTGTCGCAATAAATTAATGTTCTTATCTTTCCTCTTAATCTTATCTCCATCTCTCATCTAAAACACCTGATCATCGATAATCGCGAATGATATAAATATAATCTAGCCAGCAAACCTGTCCAAGCGAGACCAGCTCAAACTCTCGATCATCTGGAACCGGGTCGACTTTGCCAAGGAACACATTCTTCATAACTTATTCCGGTGGGAGGTAGGTGCAAACAAATGAAGAACTTAGTTCCAAAATGCGCTAACTCCACTTTCCATAAAAACTAAATCATTACGCATAATCATATCAGTACATTAATAAGCTACGTAGCTATCTAGAAATCAAAATTGTATGAGGCATTACACCAATCAAAAACAAAATATGGAACGTTCCATTTTCATATTCACATGCGTACAATTTTGGACAAAGAATAAACCTGTTTTCTCCAAAGTTGATAAAGTGGAATCAGCGCCTTTGGAATTTTGCTCTTCAAATTTTCATGACTTTCTCGCGAAAAGTAGGATATTATTTGCATTCTTTTAATCATATTATTTGCAAAACAGAATGATTTGCATAGTCATGCATGACGCTGTGCATGTGAGAACTCAAGTGGCATCATAGTCTGCATGGCTGTTGTTGTTGTTGTTGTTGAGGTGGTGGTGCATGGTGGTGGGAATTTGGGTTTTTATGAAAATTGAATATTTACGTCATTGATAATAAATAGTTAGACAACAACTATGTTATGGTAATTGTTGTATATATAATTCCCTCCGTTATTATATAGAAGCCAATGTTGTTAAGAAATTATTGTTTAAGGCTAACGCTATCATTACTACAAATTACTACAAATTAATCATTAATCATTAATGATCGATTGCCCCATTGAATGTTCATGTATAATATATAGGTTTCTGTTGACTTAAAATTAGGCTCTTGTCGAAAAAAAAAAATACAATTAAGATATGTATTCTAATAATTGAAATATATCTTCATTAGCGTTCATTTGATATAAAAACATAATGAAAACTGACGATGATTTGGTATAATTATGTTGATTGCGGTAAAGGCTGGTTAGAATGACCATCACACGTGCGGCTACTGCCCATGTATTTTTTTGTTTTATTTTGCTCGAATTGTAGCCCTTTTATTTACATTGTTTTGTCAAATGATTGGAGGGGCACCTGCCCCCAATGCCCCCAATGCCCCTCATGCCACCATGCTTTGTACAAAAGCTTTATATAAATTAAATACATACATAAGATGCAAACAAACAACCAAATTTCAATGAAAATAGATAAAACATTTGCTAAAAAACGCAGGAGTCCGCCATCACGAGCGGTAGCTTGAAGTCGTCGGCAGCCTTAGTATGTGGTACTGTGATAAAAAGTAGCGCAATTTACACCTATTCTTGAGTCTTCCTAAATAATTATATCACATTTTAACCCAAGTTTTAGTATAGAAAATATCCGCTGTAGACCAATAAACCTCTTCAGGATATACGTATGAACGAATTTATTGTCGCCCATAATAAAGATTATAATTGTGTTCCCTTTTCAACAATATTGACCACTATTTCCTGTAAATTCAGTTTTTCGGAACACTAAATTGTGAACCGTCTTCATCCTGTTATAATCATGAAGAAACAGTTATGTATAAAATGTATAAATATGTAATTTCGCATTAGTTAAATAACTACGTGATAATAATTACTTGCATGACCATTGCCGAACTCACACTGAGCTTTATACGAGGCGGAAAGCTTCACGCGCCGACTGTAAAACTACATTTGGTTGTTATAATCGTAATTAATTGGCATGGGTCATATTTTGTTTTATTATCGATGATTTCGAGTAATTGACAATACAAAATGTCAACAACATTCCATTGAATGCAATTCTAGATTTTATTACAGTTAAATGCAACAACAAATTATAAATAACACAGTAATCAATTATAGCACCTTTCGTTGTTCATCATTTTTGGCATGGATCAGACTGTTACACTATCGATGATATATCAATTCGTTTTATTTCATTATGCTCTATTAATTTAACCGAATGTTTGAATTATTTTAACAGGAAATCAATTCATATCAATTCATTTGATGTCATGTCATTGAACATGACAACATCATTAAATTTAATATAATTC